>JAHZMT010000135.1:0-19970 GCA_027743785.1 Sinhomidia bicolor
TGAAATTGAAAATAAAGTTGAACAAGGCAACGATGACGAAGGAGAAGAGGAAAGAAAAACAAGGGAAAAATAAATTGTGAAAGCTTTCAGACGGATATTTCTTTTGTTGGTCACTGCTGCCACTAGTACGCTGCTGCTGCTGCTGCTGTCTTATAACTTGAACTTTTATTATTACTACCCTTTTCCTTCCCTCGTTGCACTTTTTGCTGCTGTCTTCATTATTACTGATGTCGTCACAGAAAATAAAAAAATAACACGTATTCTGTACAAATGGAAAAACCGGGCTAAATATAGCAGACAGTAGAAGCAGTAGTAGCCAGTCGTCGTAGTACTAGCAGAATTTTTTTTTCTTCTTGTATTGAAACACTTGTGCAATGTTTTCCTACAATATCAAATATTATCCCTTTTACTCCCTTTTATCTCGCTCTACACTCCTCTTCCTCTTTTTTGGTGTGTGTGTGTCGGGTGCTGTGAGTGAAGCTTGCTTTGGCTGCTGCTGTCTTATTATTATATTCTCCCCTTTCATCATTCCCTCTTGCCTCTTCTTTTCCCTCTTGTCTGTGCATCATGCATAACAGGAGGATGAAGATGACGATAATGATGTCCCACTCTTTTTTTTCCTTTTTTTTCGGGGCTATAATAAAATGTATAAACATTTATATGCCCACTTACATAAATACATAGGAAAACTAACGACATGGCTTGCATCCAGAAAGGATCCTAAAGAAAATGGTTAAATACAACGACTACGACGACGACGACGACGACGGCAACAACACAACAACAAACTACGCCACTTTCTTTCCTCTCTTTCTCTTTCACTTTTTTTACAACTATACTTCCTCTTGGTTTTCCCCATCCTTCCTCATTCACGACGATGCTCTTGTTGGTCTGCTCTTCGTCTTCTACTTTTTGGTCTTGCAGAGCCGAACCAACTCTTTACTTTTTTTTACTCTTCTTGTTTCTTTCATCTCAGCCATATGGCACTACTTCCTTCCAGTAAATATGAACTTCACCTAAACTTGTTCAAGTGTATCATCGTCGTCATCATCATCATCCTTGCTGTCGTCTTCATTCATTCTGCATCCACCGTACACATCCTGTTTGCAGCAACAGCACTAGTGTGGACTCATGTTCATAATATAAATGAATATACTGGGTGTCATGTAATAATAATAATAATATCTAAAGATAGAATGCATATCTCTTTCTCTCTCTCTCTCTCTCTCTCTCTCTGCCTCTGTGTTTGTGCTCGCATTTTAATACAAACAGTAACCATAACCATAAGGGATATGCGAAGTGGTAGTTGTGTTCGAGGAAAAGAAATAAAATATAAATTGTATGACCAGCGAGAGAAGAAAAATGAAAACAGGGGAAAACTGCTGCGTTCGCAAAAGGCGAAAGTGTGTACATACCTATTGTGGTGGTCTCTTGAAGAAACGAATGTCGAAAAACATTGTTACTTTTTTGCTGGTTTTTTTTCTCTCTCTCTCTCTCTCTCGCTCTCGTCTTTTGGCTTTGTTTCCCTTTCAGAAGGGAAAAAAATGAGGCCGCCTATAAGAAATGCGTTTCTATGTACTTGCAACAACGTGGCAGAGAAAAGACTGTCGTTATTGTAATATCTTATTATTACTTTTCTTTAAACTAAGCCGTATAAAGCAAAGCAAACTATAATCCATAATATACAATGTAAGTCAGCATCATGCTTCATGTGTCATTAAGGAAACAATGTCGGTTGTTAGCAGAGTTTTTTTCACAAAGTTTTTTTGTCGGCGTTTATTTATTTATTTACTCTTTATTTTATAACATTATCTGGTTTAGTATCTGCGTCAGATCACACATACACATATATCAGTCAGATCATCAGTATCATCAACAGCTCATCAACATCATAACCATCACGTTGCAAATTGTAATGACAACCATTATTATTTTTTTCTACATTTTTCGTAGTAGTCTACTTGGGTATTCTTTTATTCATCTGTGTGTCTGTCTGTGTGTGTGTGCGTAGCTATACCAATAATCTAGTTACATTTCGTAAGCAACGTAATTTCCATTTTGATTAACTTTTCCTCCCGTTTTTCAAGAAAATCTAGAGAAGCCAATTTAGGTAGCTTGCGTGCAGAAGTAGCCGGCCAGTGCAGTGGTAATAAACGTTCATGTGATCGGATCCTGTTTAGATTTCTCTGAGATACCTTATTAGACTGCGATTGCAAAATATATGTTTAGTTGAATACGTATGAATGTATGTATGTATCAACGACCGTCTGTTAACCTAGCCCTAATAAAGAAAGTGGCAGCTGTATGACAGGTTCTGAGAAGAAGAAGAAGAAGAGTGATGATGATATCAGCTTTCGACTAGCATGTAGTAGTAATAGCATATGTATGTCTTTTTATGTCTCTAGTAATTAATAGCATGGTGGTACTTGCATATATACATTTTTTTGGTAGGTATACAAGCGATTCAAAATAAAGTCATGTATCAAATTATCATCATATTTTTTGCTTTGCTCTTTTCTCCATCCATTTTGTAACTAGATTAGATGGACATGGAAAAGATGCATAGAAATGAAACACGACTGCTAGCCAAAGGAGTGTGTGTGCGGAGTTACGCCGAGGGGAGAAGAAAAGGAAGAAAAATTTACGTAGTAGGGATGATGATGATGATAATAATAAAATATAAGTTGTTATAATATTCCTTCCTCCATACATTTTGCCAGTAGTAGTAGCAACTCGAGTTAAAACTTTGTTTCAAACATAAAACCGTGGTTCAAGGCAAAAAAAATGAAAAGAAGTAGATTGGAAAGGAAGTGGGAGTAAATTTTTTCCCGATTCTCCTTCCAACCACACCACTAGTTTGGTGCACACACACACACACCCATAGCAGCAGCACGCTTGTTTCTTTTCTATGTCACTCGACTAAATAATTCACAAAGATCATTTTCTTCTTATTTTTCTTCTTCACTTTCCCTCTCACTTTCCTTTTTTTCTCTCTACTGCTTCTCCGCAAAGCTGAGATACCCACTTGTAAAACTTGCCAGAGAGAGAGAGAGAGAGAGAGAGAAAAGAAATTTTACACTATAAAGATGAAACGTGGGGCTACAAAAACATACTCATGCACAAGACGAGCGCATACGGCTAAAAGAAAAAAGTAAAAGGATGCTGGAAAAGAGAGTGAGAACAATGTGCGGAGAAAAAAAATTAAATAAATACAGTGTAGCAAAGGATGAGAAAAAAATGCGACCAATGTCATCCGCTGGAGAGAAAGAGAGAGAGAGAGAGAAAAAGGAGACAAATGCCTAAAAGTGGATGGATGGATAAACGGATAGAATGGGCGAGAGGGGGAGGAACAAAAAGCAAGGAGGTTGTTGTTGCTTGTGGACTGCAGAAGATGGTAGTAAATATGGAGCAACAATGGGAAATATATTAATGTAGGTATACATACAAAAAGAAAGTTTAAAAAAAGTACTATCACCATTGCACGTGATATACTTTTTTTTCGTCTTCAAAGATTTGCACAACTTGAAGAATAAAGGCTTCAATCTCTCACGAAGACGACGACGACGACAAAGAAGGAAGGAAAGAAAGAAAGAAAGTAAAAAAAAGAGAAAAAGAAACAAAGCCTATATGAGCGCTTTTCGTGTAGTACAGCGTGCACGTTTCATCTCATTTTCTGTTCTTACGTTCCTTTCAAAGAAACAAATGTGATACAAGCTAAAGAGAGAGAGAGGGAGAAAGAGAAAGCGCTGGCTGAGCTGTTTGAGGCGGATTCTATTCTCTATTACACTGAGCGAGCGAGCGAGTGAGTGAGTGAGTGAGAATGTGAAATATGCTACTGATACCAAGAGGAAAGCTCTCCAGGCCTTGGAAAACTTTGTAAGGAATTTAAAAACTTTGTAAACTCACCCATTCTAGAAAAAAGGGTGAGCTTTTTCAGAAGATGCCTTTTTTATTAAAAACATTGACAACTACATTATTATATGTGTATACATACCTACCTATACGACTAATTGAAGAGGCTGAATATTAAAATATATTGGTGCTGAAGTATGACTACGTTTTTGAAAAGTTTTCAAAAGTGGCTTTTCGATTTCAACAGCAATATATGTATATATTGTAGTGGCTAGCGGAATCGCAGGAATGTAATTATTATATAAAGGCATGCTTAACTTGAAAATGCACCTGTGTCCAAAAAAAAAAAAATTCTCCAGCTAAAAACACATCAGTTTGAGGAAAAAAAGAATTATGGTAGTGGTGCTATAAAAGGGGATATAAAAAAATTAATAATAATAATAATTATAAAAAGAGTCTCCATTTACTCTTCCAGCGTTCGCATATGAACTCCGTGCTGATGTCACATTAACTATTTTCATACATTCATGTACATACAATAATGCAACGACTGAGGAATTCTCACCAAGAATCCGGAGCTTGGTATGCAGACAAAGAAAAGCATGGTCGAAAAAGAAGGGAATGTAAGTAGTGGGGATGAGTCGTAGAGAGAAGAGAGTCGAAGAAATCAGAGTCCGGGCAGGGAGAGATAGAAGAAAAAAAAGAAGAATAAAAAAAATTTATAAGATGAAGATGGAGATTGGGTTATCCGTACACACACATGTGTTCCACCAAGCTCAAATAAAAAAAAATTCAGACACGGAGAATTTACCAAGTACGACGCAGAGAAGAAAACATGAGAACAGCAACAACAATAGTTACAGCAGACGCAGGACGGTAAGGAGCAGCAAGCAAGTAAAAATGTATTTGTGAAGGAGGAGAAGAGGAGAAATAAGACGGCTTTTGAGGATTAATGACACAACAAGAAGAAAAGTGGAGAATATTGCTTCACGCCATCATGTCATGCCAGAACGACAAAGAAGACATGCTGTAGGCTTTTCCACTCTCCCTGAATGAATGAATGGAGAGAGGTGTACAGTATAGATAGATATCTAGAGACGGATAGATAGATAGACACACAAGCATTTCACTTGATAATCCATTCTCATCTCTTCTCCACTTTGATACCACACCATATATGTATATATCTTTTGCATATATAATATATTTGTATATAGGAAATGACTCCCTTGTGCTTTCTATAATGTACCAAAGCATTTAACACAATGACGGCTGGAAGCGGCCAACATCATGATCATCATGATCATCATCATCAGACTAACCAACACCGTCACAGGTTCCAGTTAGGACAGAGTAAAAAAAAACAGGAGAACCTGTTCATCAGAAAAGTGAAGAGAAAAAAAGGACGACACTCGGGATATTGTTTGAGGGAAACCCAGACATAATAAGTATACCGCCTGCCACTCTGCTGAACTTTCTTTTCTTTGTGTTGTAAGCTAGGACGATGCCACGACTACTACTACCACCACCACCACGTCAGGCAGATTGACGGATGAGGGCAACCTTTTTGCCATTTTCTTATTCATTGAGAAACCAAAACGGATAATCTTGATGATCGTATGGAGGCAGTAGTAGTAGCAGCGGTGGTGCTGGTGGATTAAATAGGTGGAATATTATATCATCATACAGCTATACTGTTTTTTGCTGCTGCTAATAAATTCTACCATACAAACACAAGCAGTAGTGTACAATAAGCTTGTAAGTTGAGATGTCGGAGAGCGTTAATAAATGAGCCGAAAAGCCTGAAGGCATGTGTGGGGTTGTGGTAAGTAATACGGTGGTCGTATGCCAAAAATATACGTTACGTACATATAAACAAATTCAAAGCCTCTCAACAGCTGTAGTACTATTATGCTGTAATGCAATTATTGCTGTCGTCATGTCATGATGACGATCAGCAAGTGATTATTTTTAAAAAAACATATTATTCGTAAACCCTGTTGTTGATGCTGAACAAGATGATGATAATGATGACAATAATAACAATAATGAGATTTATGCTAATTTGCTTATTACAGACTAATGGTTCTCGACATCATCACCATCCTTATCCTTATACCTTATCCTCCCCTCCTCCTTCTCTTTTCTCATTATAAAATAAGCATGCTTCTTCCCGCTCATAACACACGAAAATATATACAAGATATTGAAAACTCATTTTAAAAAAACGATTTCCCCTAGCCTCTCCTCGCGATCATATCATACTTAAAAAAGGGAGTAGTAATAAGTATCGTAATATAGTGGCATGTAATAGTAATTTGATGTTGATTAGGATTATGGACGCAGTCAAGTGTATAATGCATGTAATACGCAAGTACTTGACTATCAACAACAGCCATCATCTCAGGTTTTTGCTGCTGGCTGATGTTATAAAATATGCATGCAAAAAAAACCACCATCATCGTGAATAAGATCACCGTTCTCATATAGTCACAGTTCCTTCCTCTCCCCGTCAAATCGAATCAACGACGTGAATAGCGTATACTATGTATAAAATGTGCACACGACATGCTGACGATGATGCCTGCCTGCATGCTGTTGGTGTGGTTATATTAAGGTAAGTACTTTTTTTTGTTCAGATTTTTTCTAGCAGAGAGTAGTGGTGGTAATAGCTGGCTGGGTAGGACAAGTACATATGTTTTGGGAATGCCAACGGCAAATCTAATTTATGACAAGAGCAATCAGATCAAGCATATGACATGGTATGGCGGTTGTAGTGACAGTGGTTGGTTGCATATTGTAGTAGTTTAGTAGATTTGCAAATCAAGCGTGTACTTGTGACAGTGGATGATGGCTTTTGGTTGAATTTTTGTTGCCTCTTGAGGAGATAGAGATCAGACTGGAAACGAGCTTTTTATGCCACAAACTCTGCTTTTTTCTCTCTGTGTGTGTATGTGTGTTTTTTTATCGTGACTTGACGGGAAAGCGGAAGGAAAAAAAGGAGAAGACTGGCAATGAATTCCCAGTGTGGTTCTAGTGCACAGCGCAGAGTAGTGGAGAAGATGCTGACTCTTTTGAAACAGGATCAAAAAAGAAAGTATAATGGCATGCATGCATGCAAGCAAGCAAGTGAGTAAGTAAGTGAGTACAAAAAAAAGTACAAAAGTGTTAGAAAGTAGAAGGAGGAGGAAGAATAGATAAGTGTGGGATGAGAAGAGGAAAATCTGCAAAAAGTGTTTTTTTTTTGTCTTTTGGTTTTGTTGGAGTGGAACAATAAAGGAATCCAGAGAAATGAAGCCATGTGACAAACTGTAAATTCCCAAATGACGAATATTGTGCCAGAATAGATCAAAACGAACGGCTTGGCTGCTGGAACGTTGACTACTTCTCTGTTCTCACTACTATAAAGTATGCACAAGTTTTCTAGGAAATGACCACATTCGTACTATACAGTTATCTGGTACAGCCAAGCTTACCCGAGTGTTATATATATTTTTTTTGCTAGCACCACCGCTTCCAACACCACCATTTCACAAATGCTGCGGTGGCATTAAAAACACATACTCCTTTTCCTCCACTTTCCTCCCTTCTACATATACAAATCCGAAAAATATAGCCGGGAAACAAGCTTTCTATACTCTAAACACCACATGTTTCTCAACACGCCATGAACCTATTCCCTTCATTTTGTGTAATACGATAAAAAAAATAATGGATGTTCGTTCTGTTGCGCATTCACAAGTCAGTGCACATATACACGTATGCATATACTACATATTTCCATGCACCACTACTTCCCCGTCACATTTTCTCAACTAATAACTCTTGTACTTGTCCAAAAAGTCCCCTATTTCCCATCAAGTAAGCAAGATTTTTCTCCTTCTCATCTAAGATGACTTGAGGAGAACATATTTCCATGCACTACCACTTCCCCGTCACATTTTCTCAACTAATAACTCTTGTACTTGTCCAAAAAGTCCCCTATTTCCCATCAAGTAAGCAAGATTTTTCTCCTTCTCATCTAAGATGACTTGAGGAGAAGACGAAGAAGGAGGAGGAGGAGGAGAATGATGATGATTAGTGAGTGGTTCTCTCGAAAGCATCCTCATCCTCATTATATGCTTCAGTGTACAGCTCAAGGAAAATGGCAGAGAGGATGATGCCAAGGAGGAAGAAGAAGAAGACGCAGAAGAGGAGAGGAATCAAGGTGTTTCTACATTTTTGGTTTCCTCTCTCTCTCTCTCTCTCTGCACTCATTCCGCCCATACCACCACTTAACTCCTGCTTACAGATTGGTTTTCTGTACATTTATTTTGCCTGGCCAATTTTTCATACTATTCCTACGGTAATCCAGCAGCAGCAGCAGAGGTAACACACTGTGTGCTGCTACAGAGAGGTGTAGCACACAACATAATATAATATGCATGTGTTTGTACGGGTTGCCCGTTGTTTTTCCTCCTCGCCGCCACCACCACCACCACCACCGCTGTGCACCAAGAGAATCACTTGACAGACACACTAGACAGGCAGAAAGTAAAAGGAATCAGTCAGTGAGCAGAGAGACAGACACTAAAAAAAGAGCATCTTCTTGTATTTAATGTGCCTTTAGTAGAGAGAGAGAGAGAGAGACATGATCACGATGATGGGAATATTGTATGGGCGGCTGCATTCGCTTGCTGCTGCTCTTTCTGCTCCGGCTCTACAGTCCACCACTACAAGTTGCTGCTGCATACATACATGCCTGCATCAAAGCAGCGTATTATATAGTTTCGCTAGCTTTTGGTTACTTAAACAAAGAGCGGTGTACAAGTGGAAGGAGCACTTGCCTTTTTACCTCCACCACCACCACCACCACAACACCTTTTTCTCCTGTAATTCTCCTGGTATTGGATGAAATTGGAAGAAAGTACGGACATTTTCTCCGTAGCTTCCGAGACTTGACTTGACTGGCTGTAAGCTAAAGCCTTTTACTTACTCATGAGCGAGTGAATGTGACTGACTGACTGATGTTTCTTCTGCTCTTTTACACAGAGACACATGTACGCTCTGCGCTCCATTTTTATACCATTATTATTATTATTATTGTGCTATTAGAATTATTACCTATATTTGTACTTACACGGGAAAGATTACTGTTTAAGAAATAACAAGAGGGGAGGAGGATGAGAAAGTGGTTTTTGTCCGTAAGTCAGAGGGAAAAGGAGGCTAAGAAACCATAAAAATAATAATCTGCTGTATAGGGCGCACGTTTCTACTATAATCTTTTTACATTTAAATATTAAGGAATGTACGAATACCCTGTTGTTGTTGTCGTTGTTGGGTAGTGGATAGAATTACAAAAATGAAAGTAGATGGATGAATGGATTTAAGCTGGAACTGGAAGAGACTACTTAATTTTTTTTTCAATTGCCTACACACACACACACACGCTGCTGCAAGCTGAGACGATAGAGGAAGCGCAAAATTTATTATTCACACATGCTATCCAAAATGCATCGCAGTGAATCGAAACACTTACAGCATTCTATTATAAATTAAGTATTTACTTCCTTACAAGTTGCAACGTTCACAAGGGATATATATGTATCTAGACCATGTTGTTGGCTACATTGAACACAAATACATCACGTTAAAACTTGATTCGTTTCTCTATTTTCCTTCTCTGTCTGTTCCTCTGTACGAACGAGCATTATAAATACCGGAGCATTTAATGCAGCCATTTTGTCCTCTGCTCACCCAAACACTCACTCAGCGCAGCACAAGGACAGGCAGACATTCTGATAGTGGTGGTTAGACTCGGAAGTAATCTAACCAACTGGAACTGTTCAATAAGCTGTTTCATTTCTGGCAAAAGCAGAAGTGCAAGGGAACGAGTAGCAGTCGCGGTAGCAGTAGCAGTAGCGGAGTGAGAATTAAACAAGACAAGGGTAAAAAGAGGGTTGGTTCGCTGCTTCTCTGGCAAGCTGTATGACGAGATGATTATGTTGATGCTTGTCTGCTCCAAGTTGAGCTTTACTCTTAGAAGAAAAGTGAGTAAGAGAGAGACAGACGGAGAAACCCTGACTGAGCGAAAGAGAGAGAGAGAGAGAGAAGAGAACGAAAGAAGAAAAAAAATGTTATGATGACTCATGCATTTTTTTTATTCCTTGTGTTGCCCAAGAGCAAGGCAAGCAAGTAAAACAGCAAGTGCAACGTGCACTGCACTCTGCTCTGCCATCGCCACCGTCATACTTCAAGTGCATCATCCCATCTCTCGTCTCCCTCTCTTCCAACCACTCTCGCTCTTTGTATACAACTCACTTTTTTACACGGTCTCATTTTCATTCATTCAATTCAGCTCTGACGGACAGACGGCCTTATACACAATACACACACACACTACTACACACTCAACTATGAGAAAACTCAACTCCCTCCAGAGACCTATATAACTTGCTAAAGTAAGCTCTAGGGCTGATTCCACCAGCTTTACTACTGTTCTGACTGCGTATGCTTCTGTGTTGCCTTGCTCGCGTTATATTGCCTATTTCAATCCAATTCACCACCACCACCGCCACCAACAGTTTTTATTCCATGCTTATTTTCTCTCTCTGTCTCTCTCTCTCTCTCTCTTTGATTCCCCCTCATTTTCTCCTCACATCGTAGCCACCGTGGCTTCACTACTGCTACCACACCACCACCACTCTACAGTTTTCCAAATGTCTTTACTAGCTCTTCTGCCGTCTACCACTTTCATTACTTTTCTGGTGACTTGTAATTCTTTTCTTTTTTGCCTTGCCTCTTTAGTTATTCTGTACTGCGCGCATCATCCTATAGGATACATGTTATTCGTTTTATTCATTACTCCCAGCTTTTCCCTTGGTAGTTTCTCGCTACCTATTTTCAACCCTGCCTTGCTCACTCTGCTTTCTAAACTCTGTCCACCACTAGTTTTTTTTCCAGAAAGACTAAATGAATACCTACTTCCTTCTTAGCAAACTACTACGGTAGTGGCGGCGTCGACAGCACCGTTGCTGCTGCTCTTCTACCAGAAGCGCTTTAAATGATGACGACGAGGGATAGAAGGATGGAAAGAGAGAGAAGAGAGAGGCTACTAACAAGAAATAAAAAAGAGGGGCAGTAGCAGCAGAAGCAGCAGCAGAATGAGAGGTGGTTGTCGAAATGAAAATGGAAGTAATATGAAAGGAAAAAGGGAAATGAGTGGCTTTGGCTTTCTTTTTCTTCCCTGTTACCTCTCTCTCTCTCTCACTCAAATACACACACACACTGCTTGCTTATTCACGGAGAGAAAGAGAGAGACCTTGTGCACAAAAGTTACGTATTTTACTACCGCAAACTATTTTCCTTTTTTTCATGTAGTAGTAATAATAATAAGACTGTGAATAGATACTCATGCAAGTGCAAAGGAGCGACGACGACCTTACTATTACTACATAATACTTTGGCTGCTGAGGCCTCTGAGAGAAAAAAAAACAACTTGAAATTTCGGTTGTTGCCTGTTATGATTACTGGTGTAGTGGTGGTGGTAGTAGTAGTAACAGAAAAAGGAAAATGGAGAAAGAAGAATGGAGCAAAAGGAGAGAGTAGTGCATTTTTTTCTTCTTCTTTTTTTCTCTCTTCTCGTCATTCGGGAAAATGAGAAAGAGAAGAGGAAAAGAGTATAAAGACTGGCGAGAAGAATAAGGATAGGTAGTCATACAGAAGGGAAAAAGAAAGGGGGGATATGATATCCTGAAGCAAAGAGCCCAAAACTGAAACTAGCGCACCACCACTACCACCTCCACCGGACTTTGAATTCAAGTCTCTTGTTATTTCATATCAAGTTTTACTTACGTTTTTCCTTCATTCTTATTTCTTTCTTTTTTCGCCTGTTATATACTTATTACTTTTGTTAAAGTTCACACTGCTGCTGCTGCTGCTTCTATATGTGTACTTCTCCAGCGAGAAGAAGAAAAAAAACACACACACACAAACTTGCTACTAACTGCTGTTCCGTCCTTGTAGGAATACATTGTTGTTGCGCATTGTTTTGCTACAGAGTAATAGTTGAAATGCTTACTACTCCGCAAGAGTGTACGATGAATGCATGTATGATGGAGAATAATAACGGTACAACAAAGATGATATACTACTATATTTTACTCCACACGCCGAGAGAACATATTGTCGGTGTAGATGTGAATCAGCCTGAAAAAAAACTAGTTTTAAACTGCATAAAGTGCATTATTTCTCTTTTTTCTCTTCTCCTCTCTGCTCTCTTTACATTATGCTCATATTTACCATGAGGACGCCGAGTATGATCATGATGATTATGAAAACACATTCTTTGCGTGTGTCCCTCTTCACCAGCTCTCCATATTATTATACTGATATTGTTGTATACATACTTGCTTGTCTCCCCAATTTTTGCGCGATGTGGTGCCTTCTTCACCCGGTTTCCCCCCATATATTATTCTCCAGAATACAAATTTTATTCCAGCTCAAATAGCTCTCAACTTTCATTCAGAGACACACTGGTTGAGATAAACGTGTTTAGAGAAGCAATGACAAAGAGAGAGAGAGAGAGAGAGAGAGAGAGAGAGAGAGAGATGGGGATAATGTGATGGGATGCCTTTTACTTTACTACTAAAACATTAAAATATGCTCAATGACGACGAAGAGGAAAATGATGGCAATGATGTTGATATTGCGGGGCATTCTCTCTTCTCTCTCTCTCTACTAGTAGCAAACAAAAGCCAGACAAGAAGACACACATTTTAGTCTGCATCGGAAATTCAGAAAAGATGAGTCCTTATGTATTTCTTCTTTCTATCTCTCTCGTTCACTCTCACTGACTTTGTGAGTGAGTAAACTTGTGTGTGTCTGGGAGAGAGGGGGAAAGAGAGAGAGAGAGAGAAAATTTGCTTCCATTGTGCCTCTTCCTTTCTTGCCAAAAAACGAAGCCGAAAAGAGGAAAATGATATACTTTTGTTGATGATTATCATGCATGTTGTTCTTAGGTGTAAGTAAGTAAGTAAGTGTGTATGCCGCGCAGCAGTTTCTATTTCAACAAAAATATTTTGTTTGCGTTTGCATATGAAATAAAAACTATAGCACATCCCAAAAACTCTTGACAAAGCATTTATCATTTTCTTCATCAAAAATATCACTTCCAACGGGAAGCTAGAAAATATCTACATGTTTCGTAATAAAACATTGGAAACGTGGCGGCCAGAAGAAAAATGAAGTATGCATAGCAGCTCTATTATATCATTATTATTGTTACTATTGCAGTACTTCCAAAGCAAAAATAAAATGAGACAAAACCACATCAAAACAATACCTAAAATACAACAACGCCGCTTCATCAAAATGCCGACATTATCATCATCATTAACAAAATTATTTTTACACAGTTGCAAAACACCTTGAATTAGAAGGTTAAAGTTGCCGATCCGAAGCGCTGCACAGTTTACTATTATTATTAAGATTAATAATCTTCAAAAAATGTGTATCTATATTGATTGAGCACCAACCACCACCACATGCACTTTTTTTGTTGTTCATTATTACTGACAAACAAAAGACAATGATAATTTATGTATTTATGATGATGGTGGTGGTGGTGGTGTCGGCTGTTGTAGTATGCAAAAGTACGTCATAAATGGTTAATATTATTACCATTAAATGGTCGATTTGATGCTTTATACGATTATTAATCATTATTATCACACACCTCGCCAATTCCAATCACAATCCGTTTCCTCATCGTCATTTCCTTCGTCATACTAATTTAAAAAGTCTCATTCTACCCACATATGTATGTATAAAAAAAAACTTTACATCACGCATTTCATCAACTAGATTTCTTTTCCATTTTTTACAGGATTCTAGCTAGACTGCTTCCACCGAGAAACAGTTTAAAAAAATTAGTGTAGTAGTAGTAAACAAGAACTGTATAATGTGACGCTATACTAATACGCTTTGATTATATTAACGCAGTAATATTTCAGTTTAATACATAAGCAAAAAAAAATTTTTTTTGCTGTATTTACCCAAAAAGTAATAATAACTGTTGTATATAACATGTAGTTATTATGCTCCAATTATGTACTCTTCACAATATGTACACTATGCATCCAAATATTTGTACGTTTCACTTAAAGTTGACAGTTCACTGATGGTGCAACAAATGAATGGTACTTTACAGCGCTTTTCCAGAAGAGTGAGAGCGAGAGAGAGAGATATGTGTAGCATGGTGGAGTTGTTGACAAAGACAACAACAAGACAACTAAAAGTAACGAACGAGAGCAATATTGCATGACATGACAGTAGTGAGTGAGGCACCTAAAAACAGTAAACCAGAACTTGTCTTGTTTTTCTCTCAACCACCACCACACACACACTCACTCACACAACAAGCTATTACACTTACGTGCATAGTTTTTGTCATATTATTATTATTATTATAGCTCAAAAGTGTCTGTAAAAGGAAAGGCGATATTATAATATGACTATAGTAAACTTGTAATGTGTAATACTCGGTTTCATGTGAATGTCTACCCAAACTGTTTGATTTCATACAAATTAAATCAATGTAGCAATAGTTTAGTTTTCTACTTGAAATCTGAACGGCATCATAATAGTAAATGTATGCGTAAACTGGGAAACAAAAACTCGATTTTACGCGTACACGCTCACCATACACCATCGTCATCATCAGCAGCTTTTCTGTTTCTCGCTTCGTCAACAAAATGCCTTATTTTTTTTCATCGTTGTGAAGAATGATATGATCATTCTGAACACATATAATAATCATAATAATAATAATAACCATATTAATAATAGAGAGAGAAAAAACTCCCATTCATTCTCGACAAACTTTCTGGAAAGTGGCACACTCGCGAAAAAAAGTTACAATAACAAGTAGGTACATTTAGCAAAGATGGTATTGAGTCCTTATAAATTTGATCTGTTAGCCCGATGACTGTGTATGCATGTACGTAACTTATATTTATTTCTGTACAGTTTCTTATGCATTTTTGCAAAAATAAAGGAAAGCACACATTACTTACTTGCTAATTTTACAATAAAGGAATAAACCAATAATTGTTAGCTTACCTTGTTTAGGTAAATCACTGTTTCCTTCCGGGGTACGGTATACGCACAGGTATACAGCACGTGTAATATTTTATGTAAAGCTGAATGTTTCTTTTTGGAGCTCTTGCTCTTGATAAGTAAAACTCCAGTTTTCTTTTACTTGGAAAAGATTATTCTTCAAATAGTTTTTTTTTGTTTTTTTTGAACAATTGATGTAATGTATGTGTATATATATATGTATTTAGAATGTATGATTGTCTCAAACAAAAAACTTTTATGTTGTACGCTTACTCACGTCAACCCTATTGTTGTTCCTTTTTCTTTGGAAGAGATTATAACCAGGTAGCTAGATAGAAGAAGTAGCAGTCGTTCCAGGGAAAGATGAGACAACGGATATATTATTATTACTATAACAAAGTGTGAAGGAACGACAACGACAGAGAGCTTGACTATTTGCGCCCGTTTTCATGCACAGGTATTATTAATGCAGAGAGCTTGCTCATTAAAAAAGTATCAACAGTAACTGTAAAATTGTTATTATTATATTATTATTATTATTACGATGGTGGATAATTACAAGTCATAAAATTCACACGTAGAAGAGATACATGGATAGATTCGCCAGAGAGTTTTTTTTTGTCCGTACTTTTTGAGACTTGAGTTCTTTTCTCTAAGTTTACGTCAAACAAAGTTTGTTTTGCTTCACTTTTTTTCCCCAAACGAGATGTTCTTCAATCGGCACCACCGCACTTGTCACGAAAAACGGGTTTTATGATATAATAATAATATATATATATGTTTTGAATTCCTTCACTTGATACACGTATTCTTTGCACAGAAAGAATTAGTTTCTTTTTTTTATAGAAAGAAGACTAACAACAATGATTTAATATGTGTATAACTTGTAGGAATAATTAACATGGAATATATATATATATATCTATGTATATTTAATATTTTATATAGATTTTCAATAATAAAATTCTCAACAAACTGCAATAAAGTTAAAGTTAGCTAGGTGTCTCTAAAAGGACATAATAATAATATTGATATATCTGTTCTTTTTTTAAATATTTTCCAAGGAAACAAATTCTAACTATTTTAAAAACACTTTCTCATAAGAGCCCAGCAAAGCAGCCAGAGAAGAGATTATTACTATATGTTTTTTATTGTGTCTTCGTATTCTTTCCCACTACCAACCACCTCAGCTCAAGCCGCAGAGGAGTTGTTGCTTGTCAGTCAAACAGGATCAAATCAGGATTTCCTTGTGTGGTGGTAAGTAATAAGTAACTTGTACAAATACACACTTTATTAGCAGTAGTAGCAGTTGTAGTAATAATAATAGCAGAAGTAAAAGTTTAACAGGAACAATCAAAGGAGGAACAAAATGGATGATGATGATGGTGACAATAAATGATGACAATGATTTTGTGTGTGTGTGTGTGGTAGGAGAAGTATTAGTTATTTTTTTTGTGGTAATAATAAATGATATAATAACGAACAAACGTAGGTAGTATCTTTGATAATAACGTGTAAGTGGAATAGTTGTACAGTATATAATAATAATAAAAATAATATGTAATAATAATAATATTTTAGTAGAAGAAGAAGGAATAACAGTGTGTATTGTTTTGTGAAACGATCAAAGATTACTACTCCGATTGCATATATGTATATATATTATATATATAGATATATGTGTGTGTGTTTGTGTACAAGGTATATTGTAGTGTAACGATTGTAATAATAATAATAAATGACGATATTTTTTTCTCTCTCGATAATAACGCAGGTTGACGACGACAACGACGATGACAACGATGATTATTATTACGACGATAATAATATTAATAATAATGATAACTAGAAGAATTCAACATTCAACAACAACGTGTGTGTATAATATGCGTGTGTAACGTGAGACCCTTCCTGGTCGGCACCCAAAACGAGACTGTCAGGAGAATAGTTTGTTACAACGGTGTTGTGTACAAGCAAGTCAGAGCCCAGCAGCAGGCAAAGGCAAAGAGCTCTCTGTATTCAAGTGACAAGGCGAAAAAAGAGAGGAAAAAAAAGAGTAAAGTTTAGTAAGTTAGTACGTCAGTAAGTACAACAAAGCAGCAGCAGCAGCAGAGCAATAGTAGAAGTAGTACCCAGTCATAACAACAAAACGGCAACGTGCAAGTGAGAATTCCTCTCGTCATCAACATCATCATACAACAGCAGTAGTAGTAGCCAGCAGCAGCAGCGAGCAGCATATGATATTATTAATATTATGATGATGATGAGGAGGAGGATCATATATAGTTTGCTTGCCTGTTCTAAAGAGAGAGAGAGAGAGGTGAACTGAGGAGAATAAGTGCATAAAAAAAGAGTCATATCGCACCAACAAAAAGGTAGTGTTGTGTAAGTTATAAAGTATGAGCAGCTTTATAATAATAAAATAATAATAATGTGTAGGTTATATAGAGTAATGTGGATGGATGAATGTGATGGTGGTGGTGGTGGAGTGAATTTGTTGGTTTATAACGTTTGTTGGAGTAGTTAGTTGGAGTTGCAGTTAGTTTATAGAAGAACAACAAAGCAAAAAAAACTAGCTGTTGTTGTTGTACCAGTTGTAGTAAGTAGTAGCGCTTTGAACGGTTGTGCTGCTGCTGTTGCTGTTGCTGCTGCTATTACCACTGCTAATACAACGATTTTTACATTTAGACTTTTTTTCCTTCTCATTATTGGCCACATATACATATATTTTGCATTTTGGTATGTATGTCTTTGTGTGTGTGTGTACACACGGTAAGTAGTAAGTTCCTCTTGTGACAACGGCAACATCAGCAGCAGCAACACAAAAAAACAGCACAGAAACTGAAAGAGTTACTACTACTTTTATTCTGCTGCCATTCCATGTAGGTTTGCATTATGTTGATTATATCATTTATTTTTACTGGCCTATTGCATTGCATAGAGTGATTTTTTTTCAACTGCTGCTGTTGCTGTTGTTCATATGGATGATGACGACGATGACGACGATGATGTGATGTTCTGTCATTTTTTCTTTCCTTTTCAGACATATATACATGCTCACTTACACAACTTTAACACACATGACTATCATCAAATCGTATAGTTGGTGAAGCAGTAGTAACACAGAAAAGCAAAGACAGAGAGAGAAAAAAATGTGTGCATAAAGTCTCTCTCTCTCTCTTTTTAGATTGCTTCCTCTCTCTTTCTATTTCTCTCTGTCTCACACTCACAAACAGCATAATATTATATATGTTGTTGAACGTGAACGAACGTACTTAAACATACAGAGAGAGAGAGAGAGACATCATAATAATCAGCGAGTACACCAAATGAGTAAAGTGTTAAAGTTACTAACTTCACTGCTAAGAACATAATATATATAGGTATATAACATTATTATTATTATTATCATCATCATCACGATGACAGTACTGATGCTGCTAACCCTTTTTTTTGCCTGCTGCGTATGAAATGAAATATTAGGCTACTTAGCACTACTAATCCAAAAAAGTGTAAGCACAACAGTGCGTGTTCTTTTGGTTTCGTTTGCTTACTTACTGCCATCATCGCTTACCATCAACTTACTTTTGCTTGCGCTGCTGATATGACTGACGATGATCAAGAAGACGATGGTGGTGATCGTCATGATGATGATGATAATGATGACGATGATGAAGTAACCAGCAAAACCAAAAGCCAGCCAATATTATCGTTATATATGCTACTGTTTCTGCCATGTTGAATAATAATATTAGTATGCATTTGCCTATTAGGTATACTATTGATGCTGTTGTTGTTATTATTATGATGATGAGTACCATTCAGAGTTGGATGAAATTGAAACTAAAGCTGATGATGTTGATGATGGTGGTGGTGCGGTGGTGGGGATGATGAAGATTGTTGCCTTATAATGTGCCTTACTACTACTACTACTCGCCATCGCATAGTCATCATCAGGCCAACTTTGCTTTTCAGCTAAAAAGTTGTAAAATGCGCGCATAGTGTGTATACGGCAGTGAACGACGACGACGACGACGGCAGCAGTTATGGTTTATGAATGCATAATATTATCCTTTTCTGCTGCGGTTTTTGTGGAGAGTATTTTCTGTTTTTGTGCAGTTGTCCGTCGTCCGTCGTCTCTGTAAAAGTGACTGACTTATGGATTCCACTTTACTGAGGTAATCTAAAGGAGTAGGAAAATATGAAAAATGACTGAAAGTCAACTTCAGCTTTTGTGGATGATGCTGGTATGGTGGTGGTTGGTGGTGGTGGTGGTGGTAGCAAGCAGTTTGCTATCTGTCAGTTAAGTTCTGTCTGCAGTTTTTGTATACACAGAAAGAGTTATGCTGCTGAAAATGTGAATGTTACTTTTGCTCTGCATTATTATTATCGGGATTATTATTACGAATGAATAGAAAACCAAGTCAATGCAATGAATGATGATGATGGTGATATTCCAAGGAAGAGTTAGTTGCCGCTGCTGGTAGTGGTGGTGGTAATCAGATGTGCAAATCATCATCATGTAGTAGACCGTCGTACTGTTCTTGGACTTATAACTGACTCGAATCACCAAAATCGTTAACTATAGAAGTAAGTACTTAAATTCTACTTAAAAAACCAGCATACAGAAATGCGGCCTCGTTTATGCGTACCTGGTCAAGTTTCAAGTTCGACTATAATGTACATGACGAGGTAAGTTCTCGTATTAAACACCAGATGGATCGAGATCGACTGGTAAATCGAGTCAGTTATAAGTCCAAGAACAGTAATAATAATCTTTATTTAAAGATCAAAAATAGATACAGAATTGTTTATGCGTATGAACTCGTAAAAGGATTAGAATTAAAACTCATTTTTAAAAAAACTGTGGTGTTTCAACTACAACTAAAGAGCAAAAACTATGTTACTCGAATAACAGAATAATATTTTTATAAAATGACATTGCTTCACTTCATTCATTTTAGTGGAACAAAATTATTCTTTACGCACAGCAAGTCGCTCATAAAACAGGTAAGTTACTC
>JAHZMT010000136.1:0-13559 GCA_027743785.1 Sinhomidia bicolor
TACACGTGAGTCCAAGCCTCATTACAGACCAAAACAGTTTTGGAAAAGTTGTGTAAAGTAAATAACTTTTAGCACCTCTCCTAATAGCAGTTATCTATTAATCTATTAAGTCCGTTTCAAACAAAGTTAAGCTGTTTAGCAGCTGTTAATATTACAAAATATGTAATTATTATAAACACCCTTTAATTAAAGTAGTCCTCGAATTCAACCCCCATACAACTACAGATTTCATACGAGTTCATATTTGTGATGCACTCAGGAAACATTAGTCAGTAGACACCCAAACTGCGCAAAGACCACTTGAAGGATTTTTAAACGTCTTAATAATCAATCGAAGGGATTTTTCTTGCTTATGGCTTTAGGAGAAGATTCAAGATTATAAGACTCAGATTGTCAACGCTCAAGGGATTCGATCAAAGGGGTTCCAAATTGATTTTAGATCTCGAAGAATTTCCAAGATGATAAATGTCCGAACATTTAGTTGTACAAGTGTTTACAACAAGTGTCCTTGTTATCAGGGAACTCTGTATAAGCTCCAAGCTTGTCAGCACTCTGAAGCGTTGGTGAGAGGGATTCCAGTTGCATTTGAATCCTGAGAAAGTCATTCGATCGTCTAAAGTCCGATAAGTTTATGAGCAGTGCCCTGGTTGCCTGGGAACTTAGAAAACAGTCCGGAATTGTCAGTGCCCTAAGAATTTGGTTGGAGCTGGAGGTGTCACAATAATTTGGAAAGTTTGGATATAATCCAAAGTTGTTAATGCCTTAAAGAGTTTGTGACACGGGTTTTTAATTATTCCGAGAAGATAAGATTATAAAAGATTGAATGGTAGGTTGTGTGTTTTATGTTCTCTGGGAAACCTTAGGAAGGTTCAAGGTTGTCTGAGGTCCGATAAGTTGATGGAAGGTGCCCTCTCTATCTGAGAACTCTGGGTATAGTCCAAGTTCTCTGAAAATATGATGGGCGGAGTCATTTGGGACCTCAAAGAGCGTTTAAGAAAATAAAGAGTTTGTAAACAGTTAGTGATAGACGACTACGTTGCCAGAGACCTCTTGTAATTGTAAACACGGTCAGGGCTCTGAAGTGTTGCTGGGAGGTTTGTTGTTTATTGATCCCGAAGTAGGTCCAAGATTAAACATACTATTGGACAGTTTTAAGTATCCCGGTTTTCAAGGAACTTATCGAACAAGGTATGTAGGAGTTCTCACTGCAGTTATATGCAGAGTAAGGTCCTAGATCGTCCGATGAGTGTGCGGGAAGTCCTGGAAACTCTGGGTATACTCCAGAATTGGCAGTGCCCTAAAGAGTTGGTAGACGAACTCACTAATTGTTTTTGAGATCCCGAGCGTAGTCCACGATTATAACAGTTCAAATGGTTGGTTGTGGTTGTCTGGATACCCTGAGAAAGGTGTAAGATCCTCCAAGGTCGCCTAGGAACTCTGGGAATACATTCCATTTTGTCACTGCTCTGAAGAGTTGGTCGGAGGTGTCCGGACAATTTGGAAACACTAAATTATTAGTGTTTTGAAGAATTAGTGGAATGAGTTTCTGATTACTTTTTAATGCCAAAGTGGTACAACAGTTAGAATTCGAATGGTAATGTGTTTTGGTTCTGTGAGAAAGCTGGACAGATGCTGATGGAAGCTATTCTGGTTGTCTGGAAACTAGAGTAAATTAAAAGAGGAAAGTATCGGGTGGCAAAAATATATACTGCGTATTTCGCTCTAAAAATACAGAGTAATTAGGCAACATATAATTTTAGTTTTAAGCTTATCTGAAAGCGGAAATTTCAAATTTTTTGTTAGTTTTTGTTTTAATCTTAAAACCTAACTGAGACGTGAGCTAGAAGAACGCAAAAAAGCTAACTTTAACCTGTGTCAAGGTTCAACTCATCATTTATAAAGCTGGTGATAGTCAATCAGTGAAACGTTGCCAGGCTTTTATCTAACATGTCCCGTATGCTTTTACCTTCTGAAAAGCTGCTAGTCTTTTCAAACACGAGCTTCCAACTCAAGTTTCAATATTTTTTTAAAAATCAAATACCATCTAACAAAATCTTTGNATATTTTTTAAAAAATCAAATACCATCTAACAAAAAGTTTGAAATCTCCGCTTTCAGATAAGCTTAAAACCAAAATTATATGTTGCCTAATTTCTCTGTATTTTTAAAACGAAATACGCTGTATATATTTTTGCCACCCGATATAAGAACGGAAAAGAGTGAGTAACAGCATAGTACGAAAAAGGTGGAGCAACAGCTGATGCGAAAAACAAAAGAAGTTGCATGGTACTTTGACGTCACGTTGTGCCTACCCGTATTTGATAGGCTAAAATATGCATTGTCATTGTGCCTACCCGAATTATGATTGGATACTTGCTACCGTATTTTGGCAGCATAAGTATGCAGTCTCTTCCGTTCCTATAGATAAAGCTCTACGTAAACATAGCATTCTTCCATGGTTATGATTCCGTTCCATGTTCATTTCCTTTAAAAGTTTCTTATTAATAAACAATTAAATATTTTGTTATTTAAAAAAAACGATTAAACTTTCTAAAGATTTAATCGCGTACAAACGCAAATCTGATATTTATGATATGGCCATTTAGGAATATATGAACCAAAAAGTTTAATTGCCAAGTTTATACTGTAAACATAGGTAGGTACTTAGAGAATATATATCTATGGGTAGGTATGTATTGTATTGCAAGTATCAAGTCCCAACCCAAGTGATGTTTCATTAAAATGAGTACTATTTTGCATGTTTAAATTCTTTTTAAAATCTGTTCCAAATATTTTGATTTTTTATTTTTTCAAACGGGAAAAGTTAAATAAAAAATTATATCCTCAGTTTCTACATTGTTTTACATTTAAGTTTAAGCTCTAAAAGCTAATGTTGAATGTACATAATCTTTTATAATATACCTAATGTCGTTTTGTACGTAACTACTTTCTATTTTGTTTGGCTAGACGCCCCTGCTTATGCCTGTTTTTGTTCTTAAATTTTGTTTTTGGATTCCTTTTATAGCCTTTAGCCCATCTGTCGCGATCCATTTCCCATTGAAGTTGTTTGGGATCTGCAAGAAAAAAATACTGACATAGTTCCTTTGTTCACGGACATACTAAATATACAATATCTCTGTCATAATTATCATTACCAGCATTATCTCTACTAATTAATTGACTTGGTCCAGATATGTTTTCGTCAGCATTGGCTTCTAACATTTCTGCAAATTGCTCCGCAGGAGCAAACATTTCCAAGTCCTTGGTCAACTTTCTCATTTTCTTCTTCTATTAACAAAAAACAATATTTATATGCTGTAAATACTTCCCAGAAAGATTGTTTTTACAACCAGATTCCTTATCCTTCTGCAACACTTACCTTAATGGGAACATCGTCGAAATCTTCAAATACTTCTACTCCTTCTTCATCTTCAAAGCCCAATTCGTCGTCTTCGTCTAAATCAATCATTTCGTCACCATCTGCTCCAAAGATTTCTTCACCATCACTAACATCATCATCCTGCTCTAGAAGCCCATCGTCCTCATCACTGTCTTCATTTCCTTTGCGCTTCTTCTTCTGCGACTGTTTGTTGATATTGATATTTGCTGCAAAGTCTAAGTCGTCACTCATATCATCCACGTCGTCTTGTTTACCTTTTCTTGTTTGAAAGTAATTGGCCATCAACTCGTCAAACTCATCATCACCAACGCTTTCGGTTTCTGAGTCAGCAGCAGTGTCATCTACTATCTTATTTTCCTTAAAATATCTATCAAAAGCATATTCAATCATTTACTTGAGCTTAACAACAATCATTACAACTTATTTTGCTTTAAATTATAATTTGGCAAACAACGGTCAACAACATACCTATAGAAAAACTTCTCTTCAACTGGTATTGATTCTTCTTCATTTTTCAAATACTCGTCAGAATTAACCGCTATATTTCTGAGTCCTTTTGGTTGGTAAGTTGAACGTCCTCCAGGCGTCTGAAATCATAAATTAAATCCAACAGCAATTGTTAGTTTGGGGTACGCAAAACTGAATTTAAATCGGTGTTAAAGCTTGTATCTTTTGTACCGTTTTAGGTTTTTTCGAATTTCGATAAACAAATCTTTCTAGGAAACGACTAATGGTAAAGTCTTTCAGGGGATTTCCTTCATACGCAATAGATTTTCTGTGCAGCAAAGCTTCCGCAAAAAGAGCAACGCTTGGATGGTAATGCTGAACTAACGTAGCGATTTCGTGGGACAAGGAAAATTCAGCGCCACAATAGCAGGGATTTCTGGCAAGTGGGTCGTACTCCGAAATGTTCTGCTTGTATTCCAGTTTTACATCGTCAAGTAAGATAACACTATTATCTGCAATTTCTTTCTTCGAGTCGTCTTGTTCTTGGTGACCATTTGTCACCTTCACCATACAATCATCTTGGTGAGATTTCAAACCATTTTCTTTGTTCAATCCGATAGTGTTTGTTTCTTCTATTTGATCAGTGCTAGCTTTCACATTTGATATCCTCATTAGGTTTAAAAAAGTTTCATCATTTTCAATGTTGTCAGTTTCCTGGTCTTCATCACTAATACCATCATCACCTTCTGTATTTCCAGCACTATCAACCATCGCTCTTTCACCACAACGTATAATCCCTTTATGAACTTTAGCCACTTCGGATAGCAAAAATAGTATTGCACAAGCCAAGTTGGGTTGAACGTTTTGACAAAGCTAAACATGAGTAAAAAGATCAAATTTGTGTTACAGGTCACTGTTAATGAAAATAAGCTGAATGCTGAACTTTTGTTGAAATACCATTAGAAGTCGTTTCGTAAAGCCCAAAACCCTGTTGATTCTATTGTCACATTTCATAGATTTGAAGATCAAGTTCAAAAACTGTACACTATGGGAAGTTGTGGCCATTTCAGGGCGAAGAAGTTCTTTGTAGAGAACGCGATAGTATCTTAAATCATAAAGTATTGTAAATTGAGACATAGATAAGCACTACTTATTAACTGACTACAAGGATTACCCAAAATATTTGAAAACTAACCGGTCCGCATCATTGGGTCTGGTATCTACATCAGTCAATTGAAAGAGAATTGAAAGGGCTTGAATACTAATATTGAAGTTAGACAAGTTTACTATCTTGTACAAGGTGTCTGTGTTTTCTGTAAACTTGTAACCATAATCTTTAGCCAGAGGATACGATTTATTTACACCAGTTAATAAAGCACTCATCATTTTGCTGTCAATGTCTCCCTAAAATCAACAAAAAAATTTGGTTGGAAACATATATCACAACTTCTAACATATATGTTTATTGCTTATCAAGTAAACTATTGTAGACTCGTATCTTACCGTTTTAATACAACCTTTGAAAAATGCAACGAAAACATTGATCAGCTTACAAGCAACTTCTGGATGTTCATTGTTCAAATTAATTGAGTTTAGAAAACAAACTCCATAGTATTGAGCCCGTTTGGCTATATTGTTTCGAAATAAAAGTCGCTCCACTTCATCAATTACAACTAATTTCATTCTGGGGTGAGTTTCAAGTAGAGAATTCAAATAAAATAAAGATCTTGATGCGACTTTCTTCATTGTATCTCCTAATTTGTTTACTAGCAGTTGTAACAGCATCTATAAGTAAACAGAAAAAGTAGTATACATATATTTAAACCTTAATATGCAACCAAAAAGCAATTTATTACTATTATTTATTTAAAAATAACTGATTATGCTACTCAACTTACAGCTTCTTGTTCAGGGTGTGATGTCAGCAACAAATAAATTAGGGAAACGGCTTTGGCCCTTATTTTCTCAACATTGTCAAGAGACATTTGCTTCAATGTATTGATGAAGCTAATGTAGCATATTTTCAAACGATCCTCGAAAACCCAAGTTATCAATTGAACATCTTTACCATCTACGACAGTACCGTCGCGTTTCTCAAATGCGAGCAATTTTCTGTCTGGTGGAAGTAAATCTTCAAGAAACAAATCTTTTAGTGTATCTAAAGAAAAAGAAAATTAGTTTTTTTTATATAAAAGTCCTATCATATTGCTTTCAACCAATCTAACCAAGAATGTTAAAAGATGCCATTTTTTAACATCCTTGAGTCTAACTAAATACATGTTTTCTTTCTATTACCTGCAGCCATAAGACACTGTTGTTTTGACTGGACTTTAACCATTGAAATCAAATTTTGCAAATGATGAAGGTTGTGAATGGGAGAATCCTGAATCTTAACGACATATGCTGCCATTTTGTCCGGAAGAGTTCCCACTTTCATCATTTTTTCCATCCACAGAAAATCTGATTTTTGACTGCCTTGTACGCAAGCTGTTAACAGATAAAAAGCAATAAGACATCTTGGCTAAACAATATGTAAATAAGGTAGTTTCAAAGATATTATCTCATACCTTGTTTATACGCAAAAACATCTTTCTCAAAGAGATTTGATGCAGACTTATAAATTTGTTGAAGATTTTCCTTCGATATTTTTCCATGTTGACTGTGACTCTTTTCAGCCGGATTGGTGACAGGGCCCGTTTCTAACTTTTCATTCTGTACCACAAAAAATAAGTTGCAGTTAATTCTTAAGAACCTACATTTTATTAATTGGCTTACTCCTTTGCGATGCGATGATGTACGTTGCACCTAGACAAAGAACTTACCTCATACCACTTTCCTCCCGGTTTGACTACAACCTTCTTCTTAGTATTAACATCCTTGTTGTTATCGCTCGCACCAAGACGCTTCTTTCCTCCCTTGGCCTTATTAACTATACCTTTCTTAACGTCAACTTTACCATTCTTCTTTTTACTGTTACTCGGAACAAGTTCCTTCTTCCCTTCTGATTTCACTATAGCTTTCTTAACTTTAACTTCAACATTCTTTTTACCTGGAGGCAACTGTTTCTTTAACTTGCCCATTTCGAAATCCTTGAAATAAACTATTTATTCTACCAAGTAAGTTTAATTCCGTGAACAATTTTAAATATCAAGATAAATGCAACAACATGTTTATGTTTCAATTCAACACAACAGCACGATCACAGTCACAGATAGGTACATATTTAGGTAGATTATGTGCACTTTTGTTTTGGTAAATGCACGTGAAGAGTTCATCTTCCCAGTTCCCGGCTTTGATGTCATCTACTTTTGGGGCACTGTTTGACAGCAGAATATCTTTGTTCAGGTGGTTGTCTGTGGGTGGACTGTTGTAGCTAAATGAAGTTGGAATGTGGATTTAGTCGTATGTATGTAGTAATGTAGTCCGTACTTTAATATTTTAATTAATACATGTTACACGCTCTGAAATTGTAATTATCATTTTATAATTTAATGATAGTAAAATCAAAAAATTGCACCCAGATCAAAATTGGATACTCATACAGTAAAATAGCTTTGTGCAGGTAGAAGCAAATGAACTTTGATAGTTTCCAACTATTTTACCAATAATTGTTCAGCATAATTCGTTATAAACATTTATATAAATACTAAATAATATTTAGGTTTAATGTCAGAAAGCGACTCTGAACATCATGGTTTTTATTCATCTTTAATGATAAAGATGACTGATATTTTATTTGAAGACTGATTGATTGATAGTGCTAACGTCTACAGAATGTGACTGCTATAATGGCCTATTGGGTATTTCGAGTAATTTTCCTTCGTCATCGTCAGCTAATGGAAAATCACACATTACATTTTGCGCTAATTAAGAAATTTCGCTATCTTTATTTGTTCAAAATTAGTAACGAATGTAGCAATATTATTTTGTTTGTTTTTTATTATTAATTTACTGTATACGTGTATACGTACATATGTCTACGATTGTCTGTGGCTTAAATTACAGTATTGGAAAGTGAAAGCAGCGATCAGCGATCTTCTATACATACAGATATGATAGAACAACGCAAATAACGTCGAATTACAATGCAAAAACATTAAAATATACTATATATATTAAAATATCAAACTAACTGCTAACCGTTTTACCATGCGTACGTGCTTAAGTGTTCAAGATTCCCAGTTCCCGGCCAGATTTACAATCACATCATACGATCACGATTTCGTTTCTTAGACTAAGGTAAGTTCCCAGATTTCCAATACACCCCTTTCAAAGTCAAAATATTGCCATTATTGCGAAGCACGGATGTGACACCGACAAAGGAGATGATATGATTGAGGATGATGTAAATGATTGATGATAGATCAGCAAAAGAAGGAATTACATATCTCTAATAAAACCATGAAAAAGAAGATCATGACATGATTCTGTTTACTGCAACTTCAAGTAAGCAAAAATGCAATAACAGCCTACGTGGATTTAAGAATCAAAGCATCATATTATCCTACGAGCCGCTAGCGCATTTATGTTTGTGACAGCCAAAAATTGTGTAAAAGTCACGAGACTTTTCGCTTACCTTACGTTCACTATTTTGAAAGCTACCTATGTATGATGCCATGAGTGTGATCGTGATAAATGAAAATCAAGGTACAAAGGTAAAGGAGGCTGCCTTGAGTTTGATGTATACTAATGATAATACAGAATCAATATAATGGTTCGTCAACTAGCAATTGATATAATATAACATAATATTAAAAAGTTGGTTGGACTAAGCTTGACTTCTTGTAAGCTTGACTGTGACAGACAGCATTCACGCATGCATGTAACGTAAATACTATGGAGCTGGATACATCAAAAATTGCACTTGGAGAGAAAGGAGGATGAGGATGGTTTAGAGATTTTAATGTGGAAAGTCAACTTTCTCCAATTTGATGCATAGAAAGTTTTCACCTTTCATCTGCTTTAAAACCATTGCAAATATTTTTCAATATTTCCGTTCTTTTACAACATTTTCATCGTAGATTCTTCAAGGTAAACATGAAAGTTGCACGTCGCAGTTTGATCTTTCACTTACGCTTACGCATGTAAAAGTATGTATTAGCGATATACATACATCTAGTATAATATGTTGAGTAGTAGTAAAAACAGTACATGACAGATTGATGTTGTCAACCGTTCTATTTGAAAAAAAATGTTGCATCAGTTATCAGTCATCATCATTACAAAAAGTTAAATATATCTTATTTGACAGTTTTTGTACCTTTTTTGTGTACAGTTTATTTTTTATTACAGTTTTTGAAATGACTACTTCTCTTCAATTTATCTAACAAGTTTTTAGGCAATTTGTTTTGATTGACTCCACGATATTCCATGATATTTCAATTACATATTCTAATGTGTTATTTTAATTAAGTCAGCAAAGGCAACTATTCTTCAATTCAACAAGTTATCACATTTAGAACAATAATGAGTAATATAGTTGGTAGTCAATTCAATAAATAATGCTTCAAAAGAATATGTTCCAACATGCAAGAAGGAATCCACCCGATGCCAAAAGTTTTATTACGCAATCAATAATAATCGAAAGACTCATGTTCTGTAGTTAAAACTAGGTTAATTTTAATAACGTTAATAACAAAATTATTGCTTTCTATTGTTGATAGAAAATGCATTTATGGAACTTGAGGAAAGTATCACATAGCCCCACTGTCACCTTCGAACATAGACACCAACCAACACCACACACCTCAGTTAATAGGTTTCCGCTACCACCACCATTACTGAAGAACTATATTACATCCTATACGACCTTGCATTCAGTCAGTATGTAACTGGTATATGTATTAATAACTTATGTAACGATTGGAGGTCCACGAGTCCACAGTCTACTCATATAAAACTATTAATTACGCAGGATGACAATCATTTCTTTAAAAGCTGAATTATTGGAATTATTTTAGTCACTGTTCTGCATGTAATCATTTTAAAATCCTTTACCTTTAAAAAGTCTAAACCTTAACCGTGATTATGATGTAACTAAAAGTGAAATCATTAGTTAAAATTGTAGGGAATGACGGAAATATGAAAAATACAGTTAGAACGGTTTGCCGAATTCCGTAAAAAATGAAAAAAAGCAAATTTAGGAAATTATTATATCGTCAAAATTTTTATCTCACTTGTTGGTTGCGTTCAATTATCCAACTGATGATTCGCATTTTCGATTCCCTATTTCGCACTTAATATTATAAAGCGTTAGTAAATAAGTGTTCTAAAAATCGCAACGGTACTTTACTTCTCTAATAAAGTATTTAGCCTTGCATGATCTAATTTAGTATACAGATTTGTAAGACATTATGTTTTGTTTGCATACACTTTGAGATTATTTTATTTAAAAAACTTCATAATCCCTAAATTCATAACAATTTAATTTTTAACTTTATAAAGTTACTGCATTGCAGTTCCTTAGTATTACAAGTACGAAACGAGAGTATATTGAACATGTTGTGTGATTCGTGTGATATGCATTTTCTATATACACGCATAACAAAAATTTTAAACCTTGGATGCTTAATGTTCTTAACTTTACTTATTTAAGCCTCTTACTTTTAAGAGCAATAATAATATTTATTGCAAGCATAAACTTTTCGCACAACAATACTGCTCGACAAGCAGCTTAAGACTTCTGCTGACAGAACATGCTAACAGAGCGAGATACGATTGTGAACAGATAATAATAGTGTGTGAAATGGAAAGTGGGTTGAAAAAATAAAGAAACAGGAAGAAAAATAGGGGACGGGAAACGATGTGCGGTTTCCTTTCTTTCAATGATGTATGCCCTGTCTGCTTTCTTTCGTACTTTCTTTTTTTCACAATGTTTCTTCTTGTTCTGGTAAAAACTAACTGGGTTGTGCTTGGACATATTTATAATAGCCATTTATAAAATATACAGCGCCATAAAAACGTACCGTGCTATTGAACTCTTTTTAGTTGAAAGTGAAAAGAATAAAACAGTAACACATAAATAAATACAAACATGGTTCCTTTATTCAAACGTCAACTGTATGTCATTCTTGAAATCCATCAATTAAAAAAATAAAATGTTATTTATTGTTAATGTAAAGAAATTAGTTTTCAAAACATAGGCGTGTATTTTTGCTTTTTTTGATAAGATCATAATTCAGTTCGTTATTTGGAATTAGATCAATGGGTACATATACCAGCAGAGTACACACTTTGCTACAAAGAAAAATGGATATTTGAACATTTTCACTTTTGTACTTTTCTCACTTTCTCAAGAGAAATGAAAAACTTTTCCATCGGCTTGGCAAGATGGATGGATTAGATGAGCTTCTGAGCATCGCTGGTTTGTGAAGTAGCAAACTATGTATATGACATGTGACAGTCGCTTTTTGTATTCAGTCTTCAGTGATCATGTTTTTCTTGCGACTTTCTTGAGTTAAGTAAAAATGAAACTTGAGTACGTTCTACATACAACGCTAGCAAGTGAAAGCTATAGTGGACCCTGTGTGTCCTGTAGTCATGTCCGTAAAATGAAAAGTAAGCAATTCTTCATTGCTTTCTAAAAGGGTATAAATTTTTCTGTATCTTCTTGTCTCTTGTCTGAGTGGCAAAAATGACTTGAGATGAGTAGATTTGTACATATAACATACATACTACATGTCTACCAACATATATATCATATCAATGGTCTTGGAAAATATTGGAGTCCATAAGTATCATCTTACTTTTAATTTAACGACTTCTGTACCTGTACCTTGTCAAGGTGTTGGTACTCAAGTATCATCCGCTGTATAGAAAATAAAGAAAACGGGTGAAAAAATAAAGCCTCCTAATGTCTAAATTTTTACTACTGTAGATCATATGATAGTTGAGTACATTTAAATTTAAAATATTCAATACCTCCTGAATTCTAATTAAATAAATATCTACCCAGTCCCAGTCAGTTATATGCATATCGGTATCATGTTTAATATCGATATCACTAACGTCATAAATTGAAACAATGTCTGGGCGTTACATGTCCCATCACTTGTTTTGTTTGAAATTTCATCCAGCAAAAATGAAAGTTGGAATAAAATCTTTATCCATGCTGCTATCATACATAAATACGTGTGTCTGTTCACATTCACTGTCACAACTTTTGTTAAACAAGAAAGCGAACTTCATATAACATGAACATGACGTACTAAAAAAAGCTTTTGTATGTTTCTGAATTTTTTTCTGCAACGCACTAGATGTGAAATTTTCTCTGCTTTTGCAGTTAACTAATGTACTTTTGACATAAACTGACGACATGCTTTATTGTTTTCTTTTTTAGAAGATCATAAAAGCCCTCTTTAGAGAGAGTTGTTCGCCTTGCGGCAGTGTCGTAAGTGTAATACAATGGTTATGGCAATGATCATGAACCATCTACATATATATAGAGGTAGGTAGGTATATATACGCAAAAGCGTATGAAGATTATTCCCACACTATAATGTGCATGGGTACATATACATATATGCACGCTACATACATACCTATATATATTTCATGTCGTAGTGTTACCCATTATTGTCGTTATAAGTTTAAACTTATAGATTACACGGTCCAACTGTTTGGCAAATGCTGTGGAAATGTTGGGACAATGTTTCTCACTTTGTCATTTTGTAAGTTTTTTTTACTAACGTTCATGCACTTTGGCTTAAAGAGACATTAACAAAGGCATCAGGATAAATTTGTGACGATGATCTTTTTAATGTGCGCATTAGCGCGTAGAAGATAATAATCGATGTATATACGACATAGGTAGATGGACTAAAGTTCTGCCAAACGTATAGATCATGTGGATACAAACATAATAAGCAGCTAAACCTATAAAAATGATATTTTAAGGGGTTTTTGTTTATGTTAAAAATGCAAAGTTGCATGATGAGAACTAGACTGATGATGATGATGTGTGTGTTGTGTTGAATGAGTTAAGCTATTTTTACTGAAGAGGTTATTGTTTGGTTTTCACGGGATGCAGAATAGATAGCGTGGACCGTGGATGGTTAAGAAGCAAGTCGATAAAGACGTGCCCAAGTGTTTTCTTTCATTCTCGCTTCCTATTATGAGTATAGTACATTTACCTTTGGGTTGAAGATGACTCTCTGACTCTTTTACTTGTGATTTTTTTTTCTCTTTCCAAAAAATCGTTAAAATGAAGCTATTGGTACAACGGGAAAAGGAAGCATGATCTACTGAACGACCAACCAGTCGATAAGGTTATGCGTGTATTGGTATTGCAAGTACTATAATTCTCAAATTACTTTCACCGCCACTGAACTGCGTTCCTTATCCCAGGATATTGGATGTTGAGGACACAAAATTATTATTAAAAAAACAGACACAATATAATAATCTATGACGCTCATTGGTCTACGGGAACTGTAGTGTAATAAGTTTTGCTACACCACCTACGCCTACAAGTGTAGCGTGGATATTGTGATATAGTAATTCGTTGTTGTGAATAGTAAAAGTGTTGCTAAAAAAATCATCACATCCTTTTCATATATTTCCTCTGATTCTAGTTGACAAAGGGGAGATGCACTAGTACGATCTTTCACATGGGAAAACCTAGAAAAAAAATTAAAAATTAGTTGACGCGTGAAGCGTGAGTAGAACGAGATTTTGAGGCTTCAGGCTGTCAATAGAAAATTCTCAGTTTTTCA
>JAHZMT010000137.1:0-20339 GCA_027743785.1 Sinhomidia bicolor
GGAAAAAATAAAAGAATGTAAAAATGAAAATTGTAAGCACTTGCAACAAACCAGCAAAGTTTATCGCTGGTATGTATATTTAACTTATTTTTCTGGTTGAAACGTGTGGGTGAGCAATAGTGAGCATGCAGTGGTTTCCGGTTATTATCATGCATTATTAGTAAGGAGAATTAGTAAGGAATGCTTTTTAAAAGGGCTGAAAATTACATAAAAAGCTAATTTAAAATCAGTTTTAACCTGCGCGCTAACGTCTTCATTTCATGGTCGATTAAATATAATCACTTATTTTGGATGGTCTATTGCAAACTGAAAATGTACCTTTTCTATATTACATTATTACGTTTATATTAGCGTAGGTGGAAATCATCAACTGTCTGTTACACGATTTGTTGTATCTTGGATTTTTTTGCAAAACACAGACAGAACAGTACTGTCGCCACCAAACCCAAATGAAAGCCCTGGAGATACAAGCATCCTCCCTCAAAGATATATATTTTTTTGAAAGGGTGATTTCTGCTTCGTTTGTCTTTACCTTCAAAACTCTTTAATGATGATTAGCATGTGAATGTGTGCCGGAAGGTGTATACAGTAAGCACAGGGCAATGAAAATGAATGTGCATTATATACTCATTATTGCTAAAGCAAAAAGAATAGATGAACTGCAAGCGATCATTCGCCTAAATTCTTCAGTAATAATGTAAGATATTCAAAAAAAGTTCTTCTTCCAAAGTTCCGAAAGGAATACACCTACGGAAAACTATAAAATAAAATATTGCACGCAGTTGTAAATTGTATGGATTTTTAAAAAATCCTTTCATATTCTTCGAAAAAAAAGTTTACAGAACTATCAATTCCATTGAAAAATGGAATTATCAAAATTCAAAGCTTGTTCACAAATTTTGTGCATTATATTTATACAGTAGATTTTTTAGGGTTTTTCTTGTCATTCCCTTTTATAATAATATGCAACCCCTCCAGCATAAATTTGCTTGCTTTTGCCGATAATCTATCCAACATTTTGTATATAGAAAATTCCGTATCGCATTTGCAACTGCTGCTGCTGTATTGCCTCAGTCTACCGAAATGAATGGAAAATACTCCTCCGCACGTCATTCACATCAACGTTGCTTACTTGAAACGCAACAACAGGGACGTGCCCGTGGGGTACATACCAACGAGCAAAGTATATAGAAAGCCTGGAGGGATCTTTTTGTTCGTCATCATCATCATCAACAACAACATCCCCTATCACCGTATCATATCATCACAAAATTCACATCACCGAGAATTTTTTTAATGCCATAAATAAAAATAGAAGGATTTTTTTTGTACGAGAGTATTATGTGGCTGGAGGAAGTGCTGCAAGAGTTGAGCCGATATGGCACGAAAAAGTTGCTGTGTTGCGTTCATTTTTTTTGTCCCCAACTACTACGCTTTTACTATTGTGCCAGCAGTTTCGAAATAAATAAATATAGAATTATCATGATGATGATGATTACTATTATTTTATTTCTGGGGGCAGTGCAATGCACAAGTAAAAAGCAACGGTGTTGCGGTACGTACGTACTACTAGTAGCAATAATGGCAATGGTTTTTTGAGCGACAGCGCAGGAAGCCATACTGTAAAAGAGAGATATGAAATGTGAAATCATACGATTTAAGATAATAATATGAGTGATGGATTCAATTTAATTTGTATTTTATTTTTTTAAATAGAAGAATCGGAGGATGTAGCTATCTACATAAAAGCTAGCCGTTTGATATTTCATTCATTACATGTATATATGCCGATATGCCGAGATTTGTTGACATTGCATGTATCAAATTTTATTTTTGCTGCGGAGATATTTTTTTCAGTTTGATAATGATAAGGCAGCAAATGGTGATGGAGGATGATGTATGCCCACACAATCTAAATGTAAAAGTAATTTGTACGTTACAAAGCTTAACATTGATTGCAGTAATACCCAAGGTATACTACCTTCGTGATCGCTAGTAGGGATTTTTATACAAAAACGGCTACGTGAATGAAGCAAGCGTGTGTGCAGTTGGACTCGGTGCTCATCTATCTTTTTTTAACAATGAACAAAAAGAAACCTTTTTACATTTCCCCCATCTTGTTCGTCTCACGTGAAAATGAATGAAATCATGAATGAATAGGGTAGTTGTAAACGGATAGAAAATAACAAGCGGGAGAGATAAGAATATAGCGTGTTTGCTACTCTTTACAAGATAATAATAAACCAACATGCTGTAGTAACTTGTGTAACAAACGGCACGCTTTTAATATGCATGTAAATACAATCAATGAACTGTGTACTTTTACTCTATAATTATCTGGTATCAGTTTAACTTTTTTTAAAATGTAGCGTAATTTATTTTGTACTTTTTTGTGTACTTTTTTGACTGCTGTATGCAAGTGCCGCTGCGGCGGCAACGGCAGCAGCCGTTGTAGCCGCTGATGCTGCCACCGGTGGAGTTGGAGACAGGGATGAATTTGACAGTGCACCTGTAGGCGAAAACGGCACAGGAGAGCTGCTGGGTGACGACATGTGTCTGGAAAAATGAGCCAGAAAAAAAAAGTTATTCGTTACATATTTCCTATGCATAAAACCATCCTTCGATTTAAAATATGGTAGTGCTATTGGTGAACCTGGAGCTACGTAGGTACCTCTCGGCCATGTGCCAAGTGCTAGAAATTATCAAACCAGCATAATTTCCGGAAGAAAAAATCCATAAGTAATTATTACACGCGTACTTGCTATGTGCTGTCAACCTGCTCATGATGAGAATTTAGATGATAAAAAGATAAATGTACCTAAAATGAAAATCGTGTTTTCAAAATTACCTTATTGTATTTTAATTTTTTCTGATTTTTTCTTCATCCTATCTCGTAATAACTTTTAAAAAATATAAAAAAGGATATCCAAAAAATGTACGTACAAACACAGACTATGTACACATCACAGCACAAAGTTTGTATACCTATGTATTGTCCCTGTAGGTATCCATATACTTTTGTACACGTACCGTACCAGCAGTCCATTATGCCCAACTTTCATTTCCATTTTCGTAGAAAAGCTAAAGCGGAAAGAGGTAGTTTGCCTCTGGTGTTTTTTTCTTTGGCTGTTAAATACGTATATTATAATGGCAAAGCAAAAGCGTAGCCTATTACAGGGCAATATAATATACCGCCTCTGTCATCTTTCCATCTAACAACCAAACCAGCAGAAGCACCATCACCACCAGCCAAAACCAACCTACTAACTTCTCTCTCTCTCTCTCTGCCTATTTTTTCCAGTAAAAGTAGTACAAACACAGTAAAAAAAGGAACGCCACCAATAATACTCCTCTCCGCTGTTAGTGATGCCAAAGCGTTTTGAAAGATATAATCTGCCGATAAAGCAGCAGCAGCTCTATCGCCATAACCAGCAGCGATGTGTTTTCTCTCTCTCTCTTCGCTTCTATTATTGCCTTTTCCTCCATTCCATCCAACAAACTATACATACACAAAAACTAACGAACAAAATGAAAAGAAGAAGAGAAAAAACAGCAGCGGCAGTTGAGGAGGAGGAGGAAGAAGAAAGCTTCAACTGTGTGAAAATATATATATGTATGTATATATGTATACATAATATGTCTCTACATATTTATGTACAGCGTCATAATAATCATCATCAACAGCAGCAGCAGCACAAGCAACAACTGTTGTGCTGTTTGGCTCTACACTTCTCTGAGGTTGGTTAGTAAGTAGAGGACTATTATTGCCTTGCGGAGTGAAGATGAGTTTGGTTGTTGGAGTTTATTATTACAGGAAAAATGCCGGGAGAAAATCTCACAGAGGGAGAGAAAGAGAGGATTTTCTCTATCTATTTCGTCTTCTTGCTGAAAAAAAAATTTCTCATTCCCTTGTTGTTGTTCATCATCATATCCTTTCTATCCCTTAAACAAGCAAACTTTGTAGATGAGACTATATAACATATACCACCAACATGTACGTATGTAGGTATGTACATACATATAGATACATACATTTTTATTCGTTGTACATTTTTATATAATAGTTTGATGTACATTGTTTTGTAAAAAAAAGCTTTTATGTATGCATCATGCAAAAACCTATAGGTCACGTTACATGATGATCATCACACTGTGACTGTACTACTACTACTATTACCTATTTTTTCTGTCTACCAACATCTACCTACCTACCTACAGTTTTTACCACCAGCCAACATCACCTTCATCATCATACTTTTTTCCCGAAAAAAAAACAGTCTTTTACCGAATATAGTAAAACGTATAAGGACTGTATTATGAAGGTCTGCCTGGAGCAACAGTAGCAAGCAGCCTTCTTCTTCTTCTCCTCCTCCTCTTCTTCCTCTTCTTCGTCTTCTTCTGTCTCATCATCATCATCAACAGCAGGAGGAGGAATAGGAGCAGCATCGAAAAACTCAAACCAAGCAGCAAACCCAGCCAAAACGAAATAGCAATGTATCACGTGCTGCAGGGCATTTCAAGTCTCCTCATGGAGATTATGTATATACATTCATTCATTCAGACCACTTATATGACTGCCAGAGTCTCACGTGGATACGTACATAATAATAATAATAGTTTGCCATCACCTTCTTCTTCGTCTCGTCATTCTTACTTCTACTTGTTCTTATTACTATACCAGCTATTTCTTCTTCACCTTTTTTTTTACTATTTTAGCCTATTCTTTCCAAAATGTATGGATGGTGTATAAACATGTACAGTGAATGGAACAGGGAAAAGAAAGAAAGGCCTTTGGTAAATAAGTTGGGGAAAAAGGAGAGAGAGAGAAGAGAGAGGAAGAAAAGGAGATGGAGGAAAAAGAAGAAGAAGAGATCTTAAAATGTCCGCAGGTCTTTCCCGAGGCAGGATTCTGACGAAATGGAATGGAATTGTGGGGATGTGAATACTACTTGCTTGCATGCATGCTTGTGTATGTATATCATGGAGAGAGAGTGTGTGTGTGTGTACCCATCATCTCATCTATTTTACTTTCATACTATTTTACTTTTACCCTGCAGCATTTGTGTCCTGTATGGTATAGTCAATAGTGGTGGTGTGGTGGTGGTGGTGGTAGACGATTAGGATACGATAGGAAGTAGAGGAGGAAGAAAGAAATGATGACGATGATGATATCATGCACACGTTCTTAGTGTGCTGCTGTTGCTGCGAGTACACCACCACCGTGAATGAACTCAATGAACAGGACTGGAAGCAAAAAAAGAGGCAATAATAATGGAACTATATACCAAGAAGAAGTACAAGATTCGTAAATAGACAAATACACATAGATGGATGGATGGATAGAGAAAGACTTTTTTGGGAAAAAAGCGAGTTGGTAATATTATTCCATATAAGGTAAGTAATGTGTTTGCTCACGGACATATTATACCTACTTGTTCAATGCATTCAATTCTTTCTCTTGAAAAGATTTTCTCATCACCACCACCAACTTCAACCCATTTATTATCATCTCTTGTTCTTCATATAAACAAAACAAAAAAATTAAATGGAGCTTGCATAAATATAAATTAATTCTTGTAGTCACTTATGTGTGTATGTGTACCCTTACAAATTGTTTGCCAGAAATGAACTATACAAACAGGCAAGAGGGAGAGAGAAAAAGTGCACTTGGCAGAACAAGTGCACAGAGAGAAAATGTCAATATTAAGGATGAAGAAAATTAGAAATAAGGTTGATGATCATATGTATGTAAATATATACACTATGCTATATGTTGTCCTTGTATGCTATATAGACATTTTGTATAAAAAGTTCTTTTAATATAGCAAGAGATGAACATATAGTGAAATAGCCTGCAGGTGAAAAAACAACTGCTTTTCTCCAAAAGCAGCAGTAGCAGCAGCAAAACAGCAGCAGATAAAATATAAACCTGGAGTAAAGTAGACAAACTGTATGAGAATATAGTAAACTGAAAACGCGCAGGTAAAATATTATACGAAATAATAATTAGAGCCGCCACGTTCACGCTTTTGGAAATGGAACAAGACATAGAATGTCTTGTAAATTTTCAAGTTTTGTTTACTTATGCGTATCTGCGTAATAAAAAACTAAGCGAGTTTAGATAAAGTCATCAAAATGCAGGCTGAAATTGTAGGATTCTATTAATTGTAAATTTCTTCATGGCAAGATTCTTTTATGTACCAATACTAACACAACAGATTGAGCTACCGTTTTCACCTCACTCACCTCACTCTCACCAATTATCTGTTTATATTAAAAAATCAAATGAAATGATAAATTGGTATGAAAGGGGGATGGAAAAGAACGCTTCGTCAATCAACCCTTTTTTAAAATGCGTGAAGTCTAAAGAAATTAGCTGTCTAAGTTGTTGTTGTTGATGATGTTGTCTCCGGTAAATTTTTCTGCAGCTTTGCTGATCTAAAATCTAAAAAAAGTAGTCAAATAGACATGTCTGTATATAGACAGACAATATGATATACTTATTGCAACACGGGATTGCCGTGTCTGCTGAACCTGCCTTTTTGTCGGTGAAGGTAAAAGTCAGCATCAGAGAATTAGATTTTCTCGTAGAAAAATGGATTTACAATGTAATTTTCAAAGTTTTCTTTTGGCAGGAAAAGGGGAAAAGACTTGCTACGATTAGAATTTGAAGTATCCTAATATACATGCCTAGTGCATATACGAAGAGAAAAAAGGTGAAAAACTGGAAGTCTGGAAGTTGAGAGTGTTTTTTCAAATTATGAAAAGATTCCTTTGCATTTTCCGCTTACAGATTTTTTCTCTTCCTGCTGACGCTATTCTGTAACATGATTTCTCACAGAGATGCCTGTACACATAAGTAGTTTTCAGCATATTTATATTTGTATTCGTTCACGTAAATGTACAAGCTAATTTTTTTCTCTTCCTGCTAACGCTATTCTGTAACATGATTTCTCACAGAGATGCCTGTACACATAAGTAGTTTTCAGCATATTTATATTTGTATTCGTTCACGTAAATGTACAAGCTTGCAATATTACGACTGGATATTGGCGACTTGTGACATGCCGTGACACCATTGATTCTGGTCACAACAACCAACAAAAACAGCAACAATAACGTATACATGTACATATATGGATATATAATATCACCACTCTAATATCAAACAATTCTGATGATGATACTTATCAGAAAAAGCCTTTTGGGTCGGCGTGATGCTGGGTACCCACATAGTTTCTCTGAAACCGAATAACAAAAGCTAGATTCAGATTCTATCCCCAGAGGGAAAGTAGCAGAAAAACAGATCACTTTACATTTTATGATACACACGCAGCACAATAGTTCTCTATACCTTATAAATATCCAGATAAGCAGTAACTCTTTTGAAAAAGGACATTACGCGAGAAAAAGACAAGAGGAGCAATAAAACGTCAGCAGCAAAAGCAACAGCCCAAAGTTGATCAGATACACTGAAAACGGCTTATAAAGTAATGTGTACATCTATTTGTATATACACTCGTGCTGCCTACCAGAAATGTAATGACGATAATGAAAGTAATGGGAAGTGTGTATGGAGAATTCCATTGCGTACCTTTTATGTCATATGTCTAAGTATATAAACCAAGCAAAATTATTGTGACCAGTGGAGAGTATATATATCTTTAGCTCTACTTTGGTACTACGTTTGGTTTTTATCAGTAAGCGAGTATGAGCGAGCCTTTTGGGACCTCCGGTGTTTTCGCATAAAATTTCTTGATTCGCAATCTCAATACATATCAGAACAACAACAACAACTGCTCTGGAGCTTATTCCACTCCAGCTGGAAAAGGCACCGCAACAATAAAACATTTTGTGGTGGTGGTCTGCTTCCACTGCTGCTGCCATTGCCCTGATTTTCTTGCTATTTTAAAGCGTTCATGTGGAGCTCCACAGAGAGGACATTTAAAATGGTCCCCAAGTCTTTAAATGACATGTAATGGGGAAAAATATAAAATATGTCACAGAAAATACAAAATACCTCTTGAGGCTATATAAAAGCAAAGGTAATGAGTATATAGATGCAATGCAGTAGCAGAAACAAGAAAGTCAAAAAAATACTAAATTCTCAGAAGCCCAAAAACAAAGCGGCGGTGGTGGTGGTGCTGTGGCGGAGTATTTTCAACAGCAACAACAAAAAGTCAATTGCTACAATGTGTTTTCTACTGTGTCGCGTTCCATACGTACGCAATAACCCGTATCGCAATCGCACACGTCACAACCATAGCCGCAGGTGAAAAGTAATAAAATACCAAATGGAACCGAATATAAAATATATATATCACAAGAAGAAAATGGTACACAAACCTTAATAATAATCATCATCATGAATGAGTGAATGAATAAAAATTTCCAACTTTCATTTTCCTCTACTTTTTGTTTGTACTCTGAAACTGTTTTGTTTATATTGTTTTTTACTTCTTCTTCTTCTTATTATTATTATAATAGTAATGCAACTCATGAGAGTTTTCTCTATTATTGTGATTTGCCACCGGTGGCATATTATTATATTTAAGCGATAAATAAAAATGTCTAAATCTGAAGCACAAGTACAACTTACAAAAAAATAATATACATTTTATTTTTTCCCACGTGTCATTTTACTTCTACTCCGAGTAGATACGTTAAAAAGCATTTGCAATTCTTACGAGAGCAATCCCACGTACTTATGATTATTATTATTATTATTGTTTTATCGTCATCATTTAAAAAAGTTTTATTTCTTGAAAGATTACTATTATTATAATCATTGTATAATTTACAATGTAAACAACCTTATTACTTTTTTTTTTTTTATTAGGGGTAATGGTATATCGTATGGGATGGGATTAAACCTCCTCCTGCCTTATTACTGCCACTCCTCCTCATTCTAAAGTAATGGGATTCGGGTTTTCTGTTTGTAGAATTTTTTACATATTATTTTTGTCTAGCAAAATTAAGAGGATTATTATCCCCTTGACGGGTCCAACGTGAGCTAACGAGTGGAGTATTGACGTATTATTGAGATGGCGAGTAAGTAATTTTTATTGCTGTTACGTAATTTGATAATCATCATCATCGTATTATTACTACTACTTCTTATACTGATAACCAACAATGAATAAGAAGAATACTAGCTTACTCTTTGGTATTTTTTGAGAGAATTTTTTGACATTTCAAGGCATTTATTACATACATGAATACATGACCAAAATAAAAAAGCAAGCTACCACACGGTCTGATAGGTATTTTCTTGAGATAAGACTCCTATAAGCATTTCACATGAGACAACATTTTTTTTCTTTGAATAAAAAAGAGAAGAAAAAAGATTGCACGGAAAGACCACTATAGCTACTTACAACCAGTGAGCAATAATACTATTACACAGCCTTTGCCGTCTTATCTCTTTTCATTCTTCTGATTGTTAGCTAGCTGTGCTACCAAAATTGTATAGACATGTTCAGTAGTAAAAAAATTACATTGAAAAGCCAACGGCGAAATGAATGAAGGAGCAAATGCCTTTGGGCTGGAATGTCAAGAGTCCGCTGCTCAATCAAGAAATATTGCTTAGGCTAGGCCACTCTCTCAAGCCAAGCAAAACCAGCAGCATTATTATGCCTTATTCTTTCTTTAGCAGAAAACTCAAGTTAAAAAACTCTTCTGTATAGAATTGCTCACTACTGTGAGATAAAAAAATTCTACATGGTCATTTCTTTTCATTGCAAGCTAAGATTTTGATTAGACTCATATATTTCTCCCATAATATGCTTTTAGTGTCAGTTGCGGTCAAATTAATGACTTCCATGCTAATTACACATTACAAACCTGGAGAAAACAAAGTATGAAAAAATGCTTCAATATTTTTAAACGTGAGTTTTCAGTAGACAATCATTTTCAAAAATAAGCATGTATGGTCACGGTTTAGAAAAAAAGTAAGTGACATGAGAAAAAATCTGAATAACTGCATTAGCAGCACTGCATCATTGAATGAGAATGTTATAACTGTAGCAAAATTTACAATTACTACTAGTAGTAGTGTAGTGGTGGAGTTGTTGCTGTAATTGTAATTGTTTAGAAAACAAAGGGGCATTTTAACATTTATTTAATAATAATTTTACAGTAAAAAATGATTTACTTTCATTTAGCATGATAGAGTCTTTTGATAATCGGCGAGTACGTGGTGATTACACAAAAGGGTAATTATAGGGCAGCACCTGATAAGAAGTAGCAAAAGAAAAATACAGGTATATACCTACATGCTGCCACTTCCACATTTGAAGAACATGAGCATGATTATTACTGTATAAAAAAATTTGTAGTAGTAAATACTCGAGTCGCGGTAGTCGTCGAGTGGCTGGTATAATTATCGGGCTGAAAATGGTGAACAAGAAGTGCTTTTTTCATCAGGTAACCTGAAAGTGGTTTTTATTGTTTGTAATGGGTTTTAAAAATATATATAAACAGAGTGAAAGGTCTGCCCACTCGCCACGAATACGGTGGTGTGCCATAAAAAAGATAAGTGTTTAAAAGAACGATTCACAAAATGCTACAAATCAAAATAACTTGTCAGATTGAAATGAAGAGGGAAGGGTAATAAAATAGTTATTATGAAAGAACAGCAGCAGGTTGTAGTTGTAAATATTCTAGTCAATTTATTTAGCACATTGTGAAATAAGCAGCTAGTGAGAGAGAGAGAGAGGGCAAGCAATGCTATGCAGATGTAGTTCAGAACGTAGGTCCTGATTAGATTGACTACTAACGCTACACCTTGAACGTGACCTGTTGTATAGCTTTAAAAATTCTGAGAAAAATGCCACATATATATTTATATTTCTAGTTATCTAATTAAAATTATGTTTTTATATGCAAGTACGCGTGCGGTTCTAAATAACAAATTGATTTGGTATGCTTAAATTCAAATTAAACTATTATTTCTAAACTGACACAATAGAGTAGTTTTGTCGTTTGTGCTTACCTTTTGACACATAAGGGACCCGTGTCCATCATTACCGATTTCGGCATTGTTTTCCGCTCCATTCACGTAAACGTCTGCCGACAGAAATTGATATATCGACTGGTGATTAACAACAAAAGTTTTTCCGAGAAATGTTGGTAGTTAGTTCATGTTCTACTAACTGAGATTTTATTCGTATTTCACTCTAGTTAAAATTTCACACATATGATACTAAGCAATATATTGTGAGGTGCTCCGCAGTCGAGATATTTTATATAGCTCTAGCTTTCTCAAGTGACAACTAAAGCGCACGTGGCAGAGCCAGAGTTGAACAACAAGCAGGCTGCTGCTCTACAAGTAACATAAGCTATATGGTTTCGCTACCGCTATATCAAGGGTAACACTATAGCTTTAAACGCAAATGAGCGGTTTGGCTGAAAAGTGATACTATTGTTTAAGTGTAGTTTTTCATACAAGTAGCATCAATAGATTGTTAACTGCTAACTACAAAAACTCAATTCAATACACATAAATGGATATTTTCTCTACAGTGTGCAGATAAGAACGAAAGCGTAAATCCTGTCAAGTTTTGTGTTACACAAACACCCACAAATGCTGTCCAATCCACGTCACACTACAGCAACAAGAAAACTGACTTTTCCAGCTGCTATTGCTATAGGTGTATACAGTGCGTAAACCCAAAGAGGAAATAACTTGTTCTTCCACTACTAGCCAAGCGAAGCTGTTTGGAGAAAGGCAAGATGCAACAAGTTTGGTTGCATGTGCTACACAGTGCTCACTTTTGCTTTGGCTAGACCTGACTTCACTTCGTGTTTCACCACTTCTTGGTAGGGTTCATTCAGGAATACTGGAGTTGGGGCAAGTTGAACTCAGCTTTGCTCCCAGAGAAAGCAGCTTGAAACGAGGAGCAGAAAAGAACGTTACACCCACACGGACGATGTTCATCTGACGAATGAATGAGAATCCAGAAAGCGCACCTCTCCCGTATAATAAACAACAATAAAAAGAAACGCACAAAATCTTGGTTTAAAATGAACAAAGCTAGACAATTACTTACACATAAGCTAGCGAGTGTGTAGCAACGCTAACGCTGCTGAGATACTTCTTCTTACGCTTCTACTGTCGCGTGCATGTGTGCACAGTTCAGAAGTCAAAGCGAGAATGAAGAATGCCCAGTGAGGAACAGCAAGGGAAAGTGCTGCTAGTGGTGTGGTGCTTATTGCCTCAATTGCCTCCAGCCATTTAGAACCAAGAAGGGTTATGTGCTCCGTTATGCATGTATGCGTGTATATCCACTTATAAAAGATGTAAAAACTGATATTAAAATACGTACATCTGTAGTCGTAGTAGTAGTGAGCAAGTGTACCTTATCATATGCAAGAAAATTTGTGTTTTTATCAGCCAAGCTTTTAGAGTACAAGTTGTATCCCACGTTGCCTTATAAAACCTATAAAGTTTAGAGCAAATAATACGAGTTTTTACACGGAATAAAAATGCCATATTAGCTAGTACACACCCTTCTTGCTTGCTTGCTGTGATGCTGGTGTGGTGTGTAGTAGTAGTAAATAGACATTCGTCTTTATCATCACTATCACATCATCATCATTCAATGATCATATTCATACCATCATTATTATTATATTTATAATATGTACATATGCATTTTTTACTATGCAAATATTATATACCTTCGTACATCATAGGTAAAAATTCATTTTCCTCTTTTCAGGCACATGTGAGCCTTCGGCTGATAAAAAACTAAAGTAAAAAAAGCTCTTCGTCTGTTATTTCCTTCTTGTATGTAAGCGGTCTGCTTTTTTTCATTACAAAACTCTCTCGTGTGCACAGCTCAACTCTTTTTTTCAACCGTCTCTGCTGCTTTGCTTCTACTGCCTCCTTTCTTTTTTCCTATCATCTCTTTTTGCATTTCCTTCTTATTTTTTTATAAACTTGCACTACAACAAACTTCAAGCCAAGCCAAGCCACCACACAACAATACAATATTATACATAACCTATAAGCTCGCTGACTTTATGATTACTTACGAGTGAAAAAAAAACTAACTTTGAGGTAAGTACATTTATATAATGTATGTACTCTACTACTACTACTATTGTTGAAGAAACAGGATTATTACTACCATTGTTCCTTACAAGTTCTTCTCATAATGCAAACCACGTGTGCTATTTCTCCTCTCCAGTTTTTCTATGCCTTTATAATAATAATAATAATAATAACACAATAAGAGAAAGCTCAATAGAAGAGAGTTGAGCCATTATTCATTGTTGAAAAAAAACTGATTATTTTTATTTAGTATGTATGTTTGCATCCACTTCACTATTACTACTACTACCACCACCATCACTAAACTTTACATTATTGCATTGGCGAAAAATATCATATTATAATAAAAACGGGCAAGATAATATGGCATAGCTTTTGGGCATTTCGGAGAAAAAAGTGGGAAAAAATATTGTAAAAAGTAAAAAAAACGCAAAAGCGCTGACTTTATAGATGGCTTTGTTACTCTTTTTTTAGTTTTCTTTCTTTGCCCATTTTCCTGGACCCGCATGGTCCGCTGTGCTGGTACTACTACAACAATTCCACAGCTACATATACATAACAATGTTATACAACGCAACATTTTGCTTGTCCGCCTCGAGACAATCACAACAAGCAGCGGCAGCAGCAGCAGCAGCAAGAGGAAGAAAGAAAGACCACGACGACCAGGCCGAGCTGAACGCTGATGGTGGATGGATGGATGGAACCGGGTAATTTTGCTTGCTCCCTTGTATATATGCACACACATTATTATTAACCCGTTTATCCCAAAACTAGTCTCCTCCACTCCATCCATCCCCAGCAGAGTCAGACACTACCACCACCACCACCACCACTTACTGCCCTGCTACTAATAAAGTTAGGTATATAGAAATGCATGTGGTCAAAATATCGCCATATGAAATTTTTTTCCCAAAATCATGTTTACGTAAAAAGAAGGATTTAAAAAAAAGTTGAGTGGGAAAAGGAACATTAAAAAATGGTTTGCATAAAAAGCAGCATGCTAAGTAATTTTTTTCTGATTGTTGTACAAGCGTGTGCTGTGTTAGTCTACTTTTTTTGTAGGAGTACAAGTTGGGCCATGTGTGTTTGTGCTGACTTGAAATTGACTCCTGGCAATTTTTTTTCAGAGACGTAGTGAGTGAGTGAGATCCCCTACTGTTGCTGCTGCATTACTTGTTTCACTAAACTGAAGTCAGTGAAGAGGGAAAGATCTAAAAAAATAACTTGCTTACTTCGGTTGTGTCTATGTACCTATGTATGTGTGTGTCTGCTGTTGCTGCTGCTCTTTAGCTGAAGGCATATGAAACGACGAAAATGCGTTTAGTTTAGTTGTAGGCAAAAGTTGGGTTAATAATGCCTTTTGGCCAAATCCGGCATTCTCTCCGTCCTCGTCATCAGCAGAGAATATTATAAGAACAGCAGCAGCACCGGCAACAAAGCTTTGTATAAAGTTTATATATTTTGCCAAAAGGCATACATCATCATCATACGACGTGGCTCTCAATATGAGAGAAAAAGAAGAGATATCCACCTATTTTATATGCACTTATTGCCAAGCTAAACCAACCATCTATAATACCTCATCGTCAACACCACTGCCACTTGCCACCATCATCACAACACAACAGTAGCATAAACGTGGCTGGTGTTATAAATATTACTACTACTAAAAAATAAACTTTGAATTTCTCTAGTTAAGCCAAGCTAAAAGGTGAATTTTAATACTGCTGAACGATGACCCAAGGGCATGGTAAGTGGTGATGATGATATGGATATATAAGATATATACTTATATATACATGTGACCGTGGTGGTGACTGACAAGGTACTACTATTGAGGTACCCTGCTGGTCGATCAGTTGTTGGTGAAGGGAAGATGATGATGACTTTTTTTCCGTTCACATTTCCATCAAGAAAGGTTGTTATTATTATTACTATTCAAAAATGAAAACAAAAAAGGACCCAGTGCACAGCTGCAACCAAAACTTTAAAAAAGCTCTTTCTCATTTTCTTTCTTGTTTTGTTTTTTTAATTCATTCATTTATCCCAATTCGCAGAGTTACATTTAATACGACAACAACAGACAAGGTAACTGCTAAAAAAAACCTATAAACATACATTCATTAATTTAATACGTACTTTTACACACCATAATAACAACGTCTCTGTTTGATCATCGTCCTGTCCTCGTAGCAGTATGCAGTATAGTCTCATCGTACAATTCAATTCAAAGAAAAGCTATACAAAACTACTTTACAAAGTATCCACAACCCAGCAAAGAAAAAAAGCTAGAAAAAAACGGTTTTTTATATTGTATTGTATAGTACAGACGAATTTTTTTTGTAATGAAAAAAATAAAGCGATGAGGAGGAGGATGACGATGTTGATGATTACGGCTTGACTTGCCTGCTGCCCTGCATGGTATAGTACCGGCTTCTCCTCAGGCTAAAAAAACAGCAGAGCTTCTCGAACAAACCAACGAATATACTTACATAGTACATATACATATGTATAATATTGCATGGCGCATTTGCTCACTCTATATAGCTCATCTGGCCTAGCCTGTCTCCTTTTTGCATTTTACTACAAATATTATATTACTTACTTACTACACCATTTCTACAACTTATGAACCTACCACCAACACACAAGACTACTAGGTGTGTATGTAGTGTATGTGTACGAAAAAAAACGAGAGACGATGAATTTTCTAGCTATACGGAAATCTAGCCGCTGGCATGCCACCACCACTGTTGTTAGTTTGGTAAAAGTTTATTTTGCAGGCTAAGCTTTTATTATTATTCTCTTTTTCAAATTCCTTTTTTCAAACTTTTTTTTTGAAAAAGCAACTACAGCAAAAGAGCCATGTGTGTTCACTATGCTATATAACGCTGACTGTTATATTCAGCTTTTAGTTGGCTCATTCGTTCCTCTGCTTGCTTGTTCGTTCGTTCATACTCTCCAACTCCATAGTAGTAGCCTTTAGCACTAAGCACACTCAAAAGGAAAGAGAGAGAAAAAAAAAAGAAAATGCTGCTGCTGTTGATGATGACGATGCGTTGATGATGATATGGAACATATATAACATGTGAACATACACGTTGTATTTTTTTCTGTATTGTGCTCTGAATGGTGCTGGTGGTGCACGATGAATATGATGAATGAAGGGGTTCTAGCCGTCAAATAAAGTAAAAGCAAGCAAAAAAATGTATATTATAAGCCCACAAGGAGTAAATTGACTGGAGCGTGGTTTGCTTTTCCTTTATGTTTTTTTATTTCCTTGCTTTCAGCTTTACTTACTTTTCCATGGCTTGGCTTGGCCTCTGTGCCTTTGTTCGCCCGAAAAATAAACGCCAACGATATTATGAAAACCAACAACTTTCTTTTTGCCACAAAGCCAAGCCCAGCACTTATACATTTTTTTTGAAAGTACGGTAGTACAAAAAAATGCGATGATGAAAATAGAAATACGTCGCTGAATTTTTAACTGTGAGAAAAGTCTTAAATTGAAATTTATTATCTGTGATAACTTGACATTATGAAAGTTTACAAATTTTAGCCTTTTACTTAAAAAATGAATCTGCAGAATTTGTTTTGAAATGAGGCAAGGAACAAATACTACGCCAGGAGCCATTTCTGAAATTTGAGCCAGCTGTTGTGTCTGCATTGAAAAAATATATATGTGTTTATTTGGATCACTTCCTTTTCATACCCTTCTTTGCCTACAGGGAAAGAAGCGAAAGCATAAAAAAAGTTTGGAACAAAGCTGTCCTAATAGCATGGAGTACACATATATACTCCTTCTCGTTTCAATCTTTAAAAAATTGAAGACCTCGTTTAAGTTAAAAATACTTTATGTTAACATTTATATAAAAAAAGCAAAAAGTAATTGCAATATGCGAGGACAGGAAGGAATTATGAAATTAACCCTTTGGCCTTTTTCTGTACACATCAATGTATGTATGTACCTAATTTACCTTCTTCTTTATTACAACATAATCTGTCGTTAGAAATTTCAAAAAAGAAAACATGTATCACCAGCTTCAAAAAAGGGAACAATTTCTGCATGCATATTGTATCTTTAGTATTCTTTCACCTGCTGGAATTTTTCCCAAAATGGTGCGAATCGTCCTTAAAAGGTCAACCCGTAAAACTTTTTTTTTCCTTTGAGCAATAACTGGAATGGAATTTCTGCACCTGTAATACTGACTACATAGCAAGAAAAAAAATAACCTGACTCAGAAAGAAAAACAGACGACACCTTGTTTTATGATTCCTATTTTGGAGTTAAGGAAAAAAATACTAAAGCTGACAAAGATAAAACTGGTCTGGTGCTATTAGTTGGATACCTGTACATAGGTACATAAATACATGCTAAAACATACATGGTAATGATGGCACATGTCAAACAGCGTTTTATAAAATAACAATTTTTGGNTACATAAATACATGCTAAAACATACATGGTAATGATGGCACATGTCAAACAGCGTTTTATAAAATAACAATTTTTGGTGGCACGCTACACCTATTTCCTCCTCCAACAACAGCAGCTAGCAGCCATCTATAGCAATACACAAAATTTTCATGGCTTCCAGCCGCATTCTTTTTATTTTATTATTTTCTCATTGTTTTGTTTCACAACAATACAAGATCACCTTCTCGTCCAGTTCTATTCTCTTTTAATATGCAACTATTTGAAAGAATACTTGAGAATTAGAAAGAGTCTCAAAGTAAAGAAATCAAGTTTTTTTTTCAATCGCATCGCATCCTAAAACGGAGCCGGGCAAGCAGGAAACTTTTTATAACAGAAGAAGCTGTAGTAGTAGTAGTGATGCGGTGATGATGAGAAAGATGGAGAGATGAACCCCTAAGGTGCCTTGTAAAAAACCGCACCGTGTCCATAAACATCACATCACTCACAAATTTACAGTATATATCTATTAAGTTAGTGATGCGGTGATGATGAGAAAGATGGAGAGATGAACCCCTAAGGTGCCTTGTAAAAAACCGCACCGTGTCCATAAACATCACATCACTCACAAATTTACAGTATATATCTATTATGAAATAAACAGCCGATTTCTTGTCAAGAGTATTGTGTAAAGCAGAGGTAATACTATACAGCAATAAGCACTGCCTAGAGAAAAATAAACTACATGGTGAGTTGAGAGAGTGAGACCATTTTTTATAATCATTATTACCTGTGTATGTGTGTATTTGCATCATTTCATCATAACTATCCTTGTAAGAATCGGATTTATGAATTTGACTTGGCTGGCACTTGATTTGATCCAAGCCATCTTTTTTTTCTCTCCTTGCCATCCTCATCCTCTCTAAAAATGCCTTTTGGCAGGACTCACACATATTTTATGTAAAAAATATATATGGGATTTCATCACTAAAATGCTTCCAGGCTAATTTCGTACCTTTTTTGTCATCATCACCACCACCACCGCTAATGTATGCAGGTATGCGCGTATGCATAATATTATTGTAATACTTTTAAAAAATGCTTGTAAAGAAGAGAGCACACAAAATGTTTATGAAAATTTAGTCTATCTATCGCCCCAGCCTTCAAAAGAATTTTTCACTAGAATGGTTACGAGGGATGATGATGCTGATGCTGAAAAACGTACCACAGGCGTTGGTTTTCTTCCCCGTCATTCTTTCTCTTTGGTGGTGGTGGCACAGTCTTCTTTTCGCTGCTGTGTGTGATCATTTGGTGGTTTTCAAGATATTGTGCACTATAGAGGGCAAGAAAGGCCTAAAGGTGAAGCTACATGGAGTATTCGAGTAACATTTCAGGCTGGTCATCTCATCAAAAAACTTGTAAATCCATAAATTGTAAGTTTATCCCAGCAGCACCAAAGTAGTATATGCCTAAAAATATTTTTATGCATAATGATTTTCGTCCCGGGGCATTCTAGATTATGTATCTTATTAGGTAACTATATATAAAGACGTGGGATTTGACTAAAAATGTAAGCTTCAACACAACAATGTGCTTAGTTTATTATTATATTGTACGGAGAAGAAGAATAAATATAATAATGAAGGAAGGAACACTCGACAAAAACGGACACAGAGCAAAATATAAAAACTGCCACCAGCAAGTAAGTATGAAGTAGTAGAAAATTATTGTAAATTGAGCTTCAAGGCAGAACGCTATTTCGCAGATCTACAATATCCCCAGTCCATATCCTTTTATAAATTATTACTACTGCGAAATTTTTTAGTGAGCATGAATAGCTTGCGGCAGTCATCATCGGGATCGGGACTACACGACGGAATATAATATGTAAAAACGAACAAGTGAACTTGACTCAGTCACGTCACGTCACTCTTCAGTTATTTTTCATTTCGTCTGCTCAGAGAGTGTACAGTCTATAATGCATAAATTTTATTTTTGACACCCACGCACCACAACCAAACCGCTTTCAGCAAAGCTGATCATGATGTTGATGGAGGATGGAAGGGCACTATTTTGAGAAACAGCCATATGGAAAATTATACATGCGAAGAGAACATCACAATAGACGTTGATAATATGTAATAGTGTAATGGCTAATATGATGATGACTTTGTAGGTTTGAGATGGATGGTTATCTTATAAGGGTTTAATGATAACATTGTTTGAAAAGTAGTTTTTAGCTATTCTTATTAAGATTTTGCTTGAGGCACTTGTATTGTTGCAGCCAACCCCCACAGACTGTTGTTTTGCATGAAACATGGGGAACGACGAGAATGGAAAGTAGGGCTTTTTATCTAAAAATGTCTGTGAGCTTGCCCTTTGTCTATATATTACTACTGTTCATGTGAAGCACTTTTGCATTGACAGTTGGTAGCAGTGACGCGATTGCATTTTGTTTTAAAAGGTCGGGTCTTGCTTCACCTTTCACCTGCAGCGACATTTTATTAACACAATTTTTGGCTAAGAGCCATGTATGGAAAATAAAGTAACGAACTACTTGACCCTTCTTTATAAGTTTGCAATGGTGATTGTAGGAGAGCTGAACTGAACAGACTTAGAGAAGAGGAGTGTGGGAATGATGGCGGTAAATTAAACCCAATGTATGTATCATCAAGACATTAATTCATTTGATAACCGTGTCAAAATCATTTTATAATTTGACTCACTAAACGCATTCAATCACTCAACCTTAACACGAGAATCGGTATTATTTCGTAAATAAAAAGTGCATATATAGTGAATAAACTTTATTATTTTGATAAACTCGTATTCTTCAATCTTCATGTGTGTTGTTTTGTGTAGGCTGCC
>JAHZMT010000138.1:0-25666 GCA_027743785.1 Sinhomidia bicolor
ACAAATTCCAGGAGCAGATTTTTGCTCTCAGCATTTACTCCATGAATGAATGACCCCATATTGCGCAAAGTGCATTTACAGTGACAGTCTCCGTCTACTTGAAAAATTTAATACTTTAAATATTATCATATATCCCAACTTACTTCCTCTTTTCAAATCACAAAGAGGAGTACAAAACATTATTATTTTCTTTTCTTTACCTTTCCCATTATTATTTTTTTTCTACTAGTACAACAACAACAACCTATTAGTTTGTTCATGCTTAGTTTCTTAAGATCATTTCCCAGGCTTTTAGCAGACTTCTACCCCGAAGGCTATTATGAAAACAAAATACTACTGTAAACAAACAGAACAACCAACTACTGTACTTCCCAGCAAAGTGATGATAGTAGTAATACTAATAATAATAATAATAACAAGCTTGCAGCAGTTTTGAAAGAATGAGATTGTCTCAACTGCGCGTGCAAACAACTGCAATAACCAGTTAAATAGCAGTAGCAGTAGTAGTAGTGGTTATTGTTGTTGCACGAATTGTATGCAATATGCATACTGAAAGGTAAGAGTGAACAAGAGAGGACTTGCGTAATAATAATAATACATTTTGAATGTCAACCATCTTTGATATTTCCTAAGAAGAAAAAAAGAAGGAGCACAGGTTGTTTTTGGTCGTTTTACAGGCTGCTCTTATTGAAGCATAACATATTTAAAGACAGATTTTTTTTGTAATATTTTCAGGCTGTCAAATGATGCAAAAATAGCATTCAAGTAAGTGTATTCATTTATCATGATTTTTCCATGGTGCACGTAAACTGGAGAAAAAAAAATTATATTTTTTTGACTACGTGGCCTAGCTGATAGATAGATAGATTCTATTCTTGGCAGAAAATGTAATTTATGTCGAGTTTACACAAAAGTTTTTGTTCTTCATTCCTAAAATTTATATGAGAAAGGGGCCACGAAGACAAACTTTGTGAACAAGGCAGTAATTTTTGCCCTGTGTGCAGCAGCAGCAGCGCGCTCGTATTACCACCACCGCCACAAACTATTTAAACAGTTTACTAGATTATTAACACATCAGATTAAATATGTCCCCATGTGCCATATTACAGTTGGCTCGTAAAATATACATGAGAGCACGTCGTCGTAGATATCCCACACAAAATTAAGCGTGTATATGCGATCTACTATTACTTCGTATATCTTATATATATACAGGATGGTGGATGCACTTGTGCGACTTTCAACATTTATGAGATGGGATTTCTTCTTGTACAACTTTAGCCCAACCAAACTCATGTATGATGTGCTTTTCTGTTTTGAACTTGCCTCAAGTTTCGCTTTGCACTGGGTTCACTGACTTCACGGGAAGCAGGTAATTGTTGCGTCTTGCGGAACTACATAACGGATAAAGACAGATAATTCCCCGAGCTAAAATACTTTTTACTTTTGCTACATAAATTTAAATGACAAAACCAAGTTATAAATCAACCCGCACATTTCTTTCTTGCTTCTTGCCTTCGTGTGTGCAGTCCAACAAAGAGTCCTTTGGTGGTTTAAAGTAATTTGACAGATTCGAAATTATTTAATCATAATAATAACATCATGGCGTCAATAGGAATATAATTCTGTGCTTAAACGCTTTGTGCAACGTAGAGTACACGTATGTCTGTATATGTGAGCACAATACATACACAGGAATGTAAATGTATATGTCTACTCCACAGTTGATCTGCCAAGTCAAAGAAAAGATGACAGTTATGATATCCCTTGACGATAAGAACTTACGTAAATACCCATGCATATTTTAAAGCAGCAGCACCATGCCGTACAGCAAATAAGTAACCTAACAGTCTCTCATCTCATACGCTTTACAATTTAAGTGGCCATACATAATATAATATCAGCATGATAATATCTCCAGGCTTGTTCCACGATTAGTCCAGAGAGAGAGAGAGAGAAAGAGCGAGTGAATAAAATTTTTTTGCTGCTGCTACACTCCCACTTGCCAGGCAAAAAGCAAGCTACTTCTACTACAACTACTACTCTGATAATAACCATAACTTTGAAAAGGAATTGATTACAAGTTCGAGATGATTCTCTAACAAACCATCTCTAACTCGTCGTTGTCGTCGTGGTGGTGGTGGTGTGCACAAGCAGCTGCCTGTTGTATTCATATGCATATTATGTATGTTGCTAACACGTGGACTGGGCACAGAAAGAGGGAAAGACAGAGAGAGAGAGAGAAGGAAAGAATAAAGTCTTCTAAAAAGCAAACTATTCAAGAAAGTTGCTCGCACAAACTCCTCTGCATGCCTTGCGTTGTTACTGCTGCTGGTTAAAACACGTGAGAGCGTTAAAAGAGCAAAACAGAAGGAGTATAAAGTTAAGCTCTGCTGCTGCTGCCGCAGCAGCAAAGCAGCACTAGTGGAATAGCGAGCGCGAGGTAATTACAACAAAATTATATTTAGGTATCACCACACCGACAATAATTTTCTAGTAATTGCTACCTCTTCTATTATACAGCTTTCTCCATTTAAACCATTCCATTGTTGCTTTCACTACTCACTCTACTTTGCTCTCTCTCTCTTTCTCTCTGTTCATCGTCAAGCCACTCAAATCTCAATGCCATTGCAGCCACTTTTACTCCACAGCTCCATGCTGATGATGATACTACCACTACCAACTATTACTTTACTACATCTCTTTTTTTACTCCTTCAAGTGGTACAAATAAGATGTAGCTATTATAATGCTGCAACACGGAGGATTTCCAGGGGAATCTCACAGGGTGAACTGAACAAGAAAAGGAGATCCTCCTTGGAAATAAGGAGGAGGAAGAATATTATTATTACTGCTACTACCACTACTACTATACTGCATTTAGTTTACTAAGCTATATGCTAACTTTTTTTTGTTCATCTTGTACTGCTGCTTTAGTACACACCCACACACACACACATCCACACATACATACATAAAACATGCTCACATTCTCAAGTTGAAAAGGAGAATAGGTGAAATTTCCTCAAAGTGCTAGTTTCCTATATAAATTTTAATGGAATTAGTCAAAGTCCTCTTTTCTTTCCCTCTTTCGCGCTTGCTTACCCTCACTCTCGAGAACAACTTGTGTGATATTATTACTACTTGCCGTTTACTTACTTACTTACTTACTTACTTACTCAACTGCTTGTTCTGTTCAGCTAGCTAGCTACATTTTGAAAAGAACAATGTCCAAGGAAGGATACCAGCGAACAAAATGTAAAATAGTAGGTAATAATGACAGTAATAATAATAGTGGTAGTGTATCTGTGTGCAGTATATACAGCCATATTCAACATCTAAAGTTCTTTCTACACCTACTCACTTGTACATATGAGCATAGTACACACATACACGCACATAAATATAATACACGACTTTCCCCAGAAGAAGCAAGTAGACTCACAAAACTGTTTACTTTTTTTTCTTTGTTGCAGCAGCAGCAGCAGCAGCAGTGGAAGTGCTTCCCAGAAATTGTTCTTTGCTTCTTACAACTACACACATACATGCATACGTACATCCTTACTTAGCATTCTGGAAAAGAGTACTTTTCAGAAATTAAGTACAGGTAACCGAAAATGTAGACACAACAGACTTACACGCTACTACTACCACTATTATTATTGCTGTTATTGTTAATACCACCTTATTATTATTATTATTAGTACGCATGCATACATGTATACATGTGTTTTAGTAGGGAAAGCAACCTGCTTATTATTAATTCTCTTCCCAGTATTATTTCCACTTTCCCAGGTTCCTTTCTCTTTTTTTCTTGGGTTACATGAAACACTTGCCTAAAAAATATACATGTGTTTTGGTGTAAAAGGATGAAAATAAGGAAAGCAGAACGAGAGAGAGAGAGAAAGGTGTGTATATCTACTTGTCTGTTTGTACGGTAAAGTTTTATTTTTATTTTTTTTAAAAATCGTCTGCTAGACTCAGTCTAGACGGGTGTTTGTATACATATAGTAGTGCAGACTTGATGTAGTGTACAAGGTGTGAAACGAGGCAATATGTGTCAGAGTTATTTAAACAAGTGTATTCAATTTCACTGAGTACGCTATTTTCCATGTAATTTGCCGCGATAAAGGAAATACTATAAAAAAAGTGAGAGTGGGCTGCTGTGTGTTTGTGTATGTAGTATGCGTTGCAGTTGATGCTAAATTGTCTTTTAAAATCGTAGTCTTGTTTTGTGAAACGACTCTTTTCTATTTTCACTTTTTTTCCAGCACAAAAAAAACCTGCTGCTTATTATTTCCAGTCCATATAATAATTGGCTGGGTATGTAGGTATGTGTATATAAATGTGAAATTCACGTTGTGAGATAAGTAGTGAGAGATGATAGCGAGTATTTATTTTATTTTTTATTTTTGTATTTACCTGTAAGATGCTCAGCCTTGTTTTGTACGACAATCAGGGTGAAATTGGCAATTGCGGAGCCTGCCCGACTTTCAGCGCGACAAGTGTACGTGCCTGCATCCCGGGGTGTTGTGCGGATCACCATCAAATTGGAGACTTTAATTCCAAGTCCACGATCGTAGAAAGTGTGATTTCGAGGCTTTGGCGTTGTTGTGAATAAGGTCGGTTTTAAAGAAAGGTCAGGGGTTTTCGCGGAGGAGAACGAGTTGCCGCCGCCCGATCTTCGCGAGGATGACGGATCGTTTGGGTCCCACCGAAAGGACTCTGACACAAGAAATCCAGATGACAAACCACTTGCTCCATTGATTCCTACAGGTTTGTTCCCATTCCACCAACGGATCTGTATAGCAGAAAAGACAGAAAAATACAGTTACGAAAAGTTGTTACGTATTTACACACATTACCTAACTGATTTACATTTTATTAGAGTAGAAAGAAAAAACTTGTACAATTTTCGAGTTTTGCATGCCTTTTGCATCGTCATTCTACAGCATCTAGCATGAAAATTTTATATTTATCAATCGAAATCAAAAATAAAAATTTGCATAGAATTGGTGGACCAGTAAAGTAGTTTCCCATGAACGTATAGAAATTCAGGTAAAATTCTATCAATAAAGAAATTCCCAATTATGCAGCTTTTGTTCTTTTTATTCGCTGTCATCCAACCAGATACAAAAACTTTACTCGGGAAACCGGTTACATGCATTATTATTATTATGAAAGCAATCTATAAAATAATATTTAAAAAAAATATAATTTCTAGTCTGCGTCAAGCGCTTCCACAATCCCTCTTGTAAGTTCCAAGCCTGTTTATTTGAGTGACATTAATTCTCGAAATCTCCACGTATACGTCCACTGCTGTTGTCAGTTAGTTAAACTGCATGTCTCTCTACACTAGCTCTCTCTCTCTCTCTCTCTCTCTCTTTTGCTACTTTCCCCTATTCCAGTAATTAACAAGAAAAGGAAAGTACAAGAGTGCAAGAGAGAAAGACAGTGAGTGAGAGAAGAGCAAGCGGCTTATGTAGTTTTTTGTGGGGGGAGGGGAAAGGGGTAACCGTATCATGTTGAAAACGAATGGTATACGTTGTAATTCTTAAGTGTGTGCTCATCCATAAGCTGTGTATATTTTTGCACAAAAAAAGCTTATTAGACAAACGTACGTATGTATGCATGTGTGTAGGTAGGTAGCAGGGAAAGAAGAATAGGAAAATGATCAAGCTGTCGAACAAAATAAATATGCTCATTAAAGTTGCGGCTGTGTTGCAGAGCATCAAACATGCAAATCCTTTCCGTGTAACAACCATGAATTCAAATCTTTTCACATAATCTCTCAATAGCACACACACACACACACATACTCACTCACTCACTCACTTTCACTGTACCACCATTGCTTTTGCTACTTCATCATCATAATACGCAAAAGGTTCATACACACTGAACAAGAGATGTACTATGGACACTGGAAAAAAAACATTATGAGACACCAAAAGAAAACACAAGTAAAAGAGGAGAAAGAGGAACACTCAGAGAGAGAGAGAGAGAGAGAGAAATAAAGAAACAAAATAGAAAAGCATCTCATCTCACAACTTACTACCATATTACCACTGTAGCCGTATCATCATCATCATCATCATCCTACCTAATATACTCGACTACTACGACTACTACTACTAAGCTGTACATTTCTCCGCTCACTTACTTTTATTTCCCCACCAAAACTACCTACATTTTCTACCTAAATATCACTGCTTTCTTCTTTCTTTCTTTTTTTGAAAAAAACTTATTCTTTCTCAATGCTGTCTGTGTGCTGGCTGGCTGGGTGGCTCATTCCAAGTACTTAGAGTTGTGTGGGAACAAGCATGTGTAATAAGTAGCTTCATCATACGTTTTACATCCGTTTTACATGCAAAATGTTACATCTTCTTTCTCTCTCTCTCTCTCTCTCTCTGCTTTAGACTTACGTTTTCTCATCATCATTATTACAAGGCGCTTTGGTATAGTAATAGTATGTGTGTGGAAAAAGGAGAGAAGAAAAAAAAAGATACATGGACTGTTTTACTCGTTTTCTCACCACCAAAAAAATCTACCACCACTTATCAAAAAAACACACACAGTGTCTCTATAAAAAACTGGGTTTTTTTTCACTAAAGCACTATATAGTCTCCGTGTATGTACAAATACTAAATCAACCAAAAACGACCATGTATGCACCATCATCACCAGCTCCCCCGTATGCATATGTGCTACATCACACTTGACTCATAATAGTCATTCAGTACAAATGGGTGATAGATGAAATGTTGGAAAAAAATTCCTGTGAAAATGTGAGAAAAAATAGGTTGGCAAATATACAACGTCGTCTGACGCCACACACACACACACTATTTTTTGCATTCTCATCATCATCATCATAGTTTACATACCATAAATAACCCGGAAGCACTATGCTAGCTTACATTATTACTTTTACAAAAAACAATAGTAATAATAATAGTAATAAGAGAAGTAATATCATTATTTGTGCTTTTGGCGAATTCGCCATAGCCGCCGCAAGAACAGCAGCAGCAGCAGCAGCAACAACAACAACAACTTTTTTTGGAAAATAATACTGTTTGTTGCTGTTGTTGTTTTTTTCTGCCCTTTCATAATACATATTTTTTTGCTGTTTCTCTTTTCCTTCCCTCTAATATCTCTATATACAGTAGTAGTAAAAGTAGTAGTAGTAAAGCTGTCTTTTTTTCACTTGTGTGCTTTCTGATATGTCTCCACAAAAAAAAATAAACCCGGCCTCCTCCTCCTCCTCTCCGTCCATATCCCTTTCTCCCACTACTACTTTCACATTTTCCCTAGGAGAAATGACGTGGATTTTGGTGAATGGTATGCAGAATGGGTTGACGAGGTACTTAAGAAGAAAAATCCAGAGTGATCCATCCATTCCCAGTGTGACCATGATGATGATTCTATAAAAATGCATATATATCTATCTATATATATTCGGGTTTTTTTTCTTTTGCATTTCCCACATCACCCGCACACATTACTCTTTTTCTCTCCTTCTTTTTTCACTCTTTTATTTTTTTTGCCTCCTCCTCTCCTCTTCCACTACTGTATACTAAGCAGTGAATAACACAATCTCTCTTACTCTCTCTCTCTCTCTCTTCTTTTGTGAAATATAGACAGTTTGGTTGGTATATTACTATTGTTCTTATACACGCATGCAAGTGTATTTGATGATGATGGTGTGTGTGTGTGGAAGAAAAAGCTTAAGCAAATCCAATTGTAAATCTTCAATCAATCTCTATCGCTTTCACTTGCCTGCCCTCCTCCTCCCTCATTTACATAGATTTCTTGCATAATGTTTTTTTTTTCTTTCGTGAAAGCCTAGCTCTCTTCTCAAAACTACTACCACCAAACATCACGGCCACCACTGCACACACACACACACACACACTGTTAAAGTTTTGTGCTACCGTTGCGTTGACTGATGATGATGATGATGACGACGACCACGACGACGACGACGATGCTAGGTTGGTTGGTAAAGCAGTAGCAGCAGTAGAAAAAAAAGTAGTTATAGCACCAGCACCGCCACCAAAAGTGAAAAAAAGAAGGGATCGTGAAATTCGCTTCCATTTCCTTCTTGCCCCTTTTTTTCCTTTGTGAAAAATCAACTGCGTCGTCGACTAAGCTGGAGAAGCCAGTCGGAGAGAGAGAGAGAGAAGGAGAGCGCACAACAGCAGCAGCGTATTTATAAGAATGCACTTATCCACACTCTACTTACTTTACTATTTTTTTTGTCAGGCTTCTGCTTTTAACTCTCTTTCTCCCAATGTGTGTATCTGACGACGACAACGCGCTCAAGCCATATGGCCTACATGTTTAAAAGAGAGAGAGAAAGAAAAAAAGAGAGCCGAGGAGAATAACACTGCTTTAACCTTTTACATAATATTTTGTTGGTAAATGAACGTCTCGTCTTTTTTTCTCTGCCGGTTATGTAGCACATCTACAAAAAATGTGCAAGGTACATACATGCATAAAGCTGAATAAAAATGTGGTAGTACGGAGATACCATTTGTTTCAAAAATAGAAAGAAAGAAAAATAGAAAAATCTTCACGAAAGGAAAGTCAATGTGGAAGAAGAAGAAAAAAAGGAAATAAAAATATGGTGGAATGCATTCAAAAATACAGTAAGTAATTCATAAAGAAAGCAAAATACATGAAGGAAGAAAAAAAGGAGAAAAGAAAACAAGGAGCACAAAATGCTTAATAAAATTCATCGAGTTGACATGTAGAAGACAGTGGAAAATAAGAACTTGATGGTTGTTACATTGCATAAGCGACGGCGGCGGCAGCAGCAGAAGCAGCACCGTTTTCATTCAAGTTAACAAGCACGAGTATCATTGGTTCTGACTATATAAATTATACAAAGTATTTTTTTTCTTGTTTGGAATGACTACAGCGAAAGTAGCTACGAGCGCTATATATGCTGTGGTCTTGTAAATTGAGTTTGACACGATGACGACGTAACGGAGTGGAAAGGCTTTTTTTCTTCTTGGTGTATTCTTCTTGGGTATTTGAGACGACAGAGGGGAAGAAGAAGAAAGAAGACTTGCTGCTATTTATACTTTAGTTTGGAGAAAAAAAGACCAACGTTTTTTTTCTGAGGCTTATAGGAAATTCCAAGTAAAAAAAAGTTGAATGTTGAGATTGGAAGCTTTTGCTATTTAAAAAAAATATATGTATACCTACTTGTTGTTACAATTATTATTATTTCCATTATTTCAGTATGTACTTCTTTAATGCTTTCAATGATCAAAGTTCAAAATTACATATTTTTTAAGAAGAAAATGTTCATCTTTTTTGAGCTTGATTACTAAACAGTGTGGATTTTGGAGAACAACTGTAATACTTCAAGCTCATTATTTCATTAGTCAAGTTTATCTATAACAGGATTACTCGCGAGAGAGAGAGAGAGAGAGAGAGGGAATAGGGGAACAAGACATTAATGTCGGTTTTGTAAAGAAAGACAAGACAAGCAGAAGACGTTGATGATAATGGTGATGACGAGAGTGAGGAGAAGAAGAAAAGAAATATTCTGATGAAAAGGAATTGAATATTATGTGAACCATCCATTGAGCAAGTATGCTGCTGCTGCTGCTCACAGTCGCCATTATCATCATCACCTCAGCAAAAACTCTCCGTTCACTTGATCCTCTTTCTTGGAAGAAAATCAATACTAATAATAATTCTTGGAAATTTCAATGAGTAAATTAACCGTGAGGTTTTACAAGACTTGGGAGAGGGCCGAGCAGCAGCAGCAGCAGCAGAATCCTCATCATCACGGTTACATTACACAAGCAAAAAACTTTTCATCATCATCATCCTCGCGTAATCATAATCACCATAATCACTCTCATCATCTCATCAACATCACCGTCAGCAGATAAAACTCTCATCGTATTATTGGCCTCGTCCTTTCTTCTTCTTCTTCATCATCCTGTTCATCCTCGCCAAGTAGTTAGCATATAATGGAAAACCAGCAGCAAAAAGATGAGAAATTTTCAAAGCTGATGGATGATTTAAGTATATATATATATATATTTGCTCAAGGGTTAGACTACCTTTTTGCCTAGGCAGTAGAAGCACACGTTGTATCATTTTCACTTTTTTCTATGAATATGTAAATACAAACAAAACGGATATTTATATGAGCTCGTATATGAAAATTGTTCGTTTCAAGAGAGAGAGAGAGAGAGGAGCATGCATGTGTGTGCTGCCACAGATTTCAAATATCCTTGGGGATGTACAACTGTAGAGCTGCCACACATAACTAATCCCTCACTATTGTAATTAAAATAGCAAAGGTCAGGAATTTACGGAGAAAGCAGATAAAGCATATTACGTAGCAGGCGAGCCGTGTGCAGTTTGAAAACAATGTTTTTTGGGCTAATCATTTACGTAAATAGAGAATAAAACAGAATAGAAAGTGAAAATGAAACTTTACCGTTTGGAAAATATGGAGGCTACAAGAAAACACGCTTGTATGTATGTATGTGTTTTCAGTACAGTAATCAGTCAAAGCTTTTGCCAAGTATTTTTTTTTGTCACACGACCAAGAAAAAAAATTCAACAAATTTTTTAAAGAATACAAGTGCAACCTGCTCAAAAGTCATAAAAAAAAAATAACTTTCCTTTCTCTTCTGCAAAAAAGAAAGTATATGCAAAGGTATAATAATAGTCACCAACGTACACATAATAATAATAATAAACCGGCGACGCAGAGAGAAAAAAACCCACAGCTTATATTTTACTTTATTTTTGAGTTTTGCTACTTACTCTAGTACGCATTGGAGTATGGTGGTGGTGGTGTCTTTTTTTACAAAGCAGAATATCAGTCTCATTTTCCTCTTCAAACAGCATCAGCATCAGAAGCAGCAGCAAACAACTTTTAATATGGCTATAATGAACCTAGAGCGTCCATAAGTTTTGGATGGATTTGGGGGTAGGTGCATCACTCTGAGCTGCCTGCAGCTTTGCCATCTTGTTGTTGTTGTCTGTTTGTGTGTGTGGCTACGAGAACGAGGAAAATGGAGAGCTGAGAGCATGTTTCATAACTCCCAATGGCCTCTTTTTGCTCACTTGTGTATGAATAATGGGTTTGGATAATAAGAAGAGGCACTCCACTCAACTTTTCCTTTTCAACACCGACCACACACACACACACACACATACACATATATACAGACATTCGCACACACAGAGAGAGAGAGAGAGAAAGATTCCTCTACAATATGCAGGCAGACACAGAGAGACATGCTAATACCACCACTGCCACCACCACCACCACTACTACTAATCCAGCTCCAGAGAATGAAGATGTGGAACAAGCAAAAAAATGTAACAAGTTATTTTACTACAAAAGTATATATATACACACACAATGGTGCAGTGGGATGAAGAGAGCTTCGTCCACCACCACCACCGCCATCATCATGATCATCATCACCGTTTTGCTGGTTTCCCCATTATCTCGTAATATAAATGGGCAGAAGGGACACCAACAACAGAAATGCTACTACAACACACACACACACACACACAAGAGCAATGATAGTAATAATAATAATAGTAGTAGAAGTAGCAATAGTAATAATAATACTCTTATGCAATGCAGATAGCATTTATTCAATGATGATGATAATAACGACCAAATGATCAACTTGTTTTAATGCGCAGTGTATGTACATATACGTAGCTCTATGCATATCTGTAAAAAAAAGCAATTTCTCCGCTATAGACATTTCCCTATAAAAGCAAGCATATTATTAGTATACTTATTATTATTATTATCTTTATCATCGTCATCATCATCATCATCATATATTACGTGGGAATGGAGAGGAGGAATATATGTGTGTGTGTGTGTGTACTTTTGTGCGCAGCAAGCTCTAGCATGCTTGTATGAGTCGACTAACTATTATGTGTAGTTGTGATACTGTGTTAATTGATAATTAGCAAAATAACTAGGGAGAACGAAGGAGAGGGAGGGGGAATGAGAAAAAGAGCAAGAATTATCAAGAGTTGTTGTTGTTGCTGCTGCTGCTACTGATGCTCTTATCCTTTAACATAAATGTTTAGAGAGAGAGAGAGATGAGTATGTATGCATGCATGCTAGGCAGAGAGATGAGAAGAGAGAGAGACCCCTTAATTACATTAGTGTGTGTGTGTGTGGAAATTAATCAAATTAACAAATTAAACCTATGCTCATGGAATCTTGGAATAAAGCCAGCCATCCAGCCAGCCTGTAGTACAAGGAGCGTGGTAGCGCAGCGGTACTACTACTGAAAAAAAAATTTCTGTAAGTGGAGAGTAGAGACAGGATTTTCCGTGGAGAGAACAGGAAAATATATATAATGCTTGTTGCAGGAGCTATATAGCTATAGTTCTTAGTTCTGGGAGAATGTGGAAGAGGTGGTTCACTTGAAATTGGGAAAGACGTGGCTTATATATTTTTTTTCTTTTTTTATTTCGACAGCAGTGAAGGGGGCTCTTCCTTTCGTGATGAGCAGAGCTGATGAGGAGGATAATGATTTTGATTATTGCCACCAACATATTCACTTGTTTGAAATTGGCTTTGGTCTGTTTTTTGGTATTGCTGCTGCTGCTGCAATATATATACAGAGCTGCTTAAGTAGTGCTTACAAAATACGTGTCGCTATGTTCCTCTTCCTCTTTTCTTTTTTTTTAAAAAGAAGGGTCCACCAAATTTGAAATTGGTTTTTTGGCAGTATTCAAAAATAAATAATTTCACTCCCATCCACTTTTAAAGATTTTGTGTTGTTGGTCAGTAGCAGTTTGCAGTGCACTCTTCTTTTTTCGATGTTCGTAAAACCCGTTCCATGTTTGACGCCGATTTCTTTTTAGAACCGCATTTAAACAAATTGGTTGCGGCGGTGGTGGCGGTGCTGGTGTATGTTTACAGTTGTAACGTCTCGTCTGTTTGATGTTTTCCTTTGCTTCTTGCCTTTCAAAGTCTACACACACGTTTATTACAGCATATACATAGCTTTAAAGCTCTGCCAAGTTTTTCATAGTAGCCCACTTGTGTTATTATTTAAGTGCACAATTTTTTTTTCATCGGGTTTTGTTGAAAGCTTCCAACAAATGGATAAGCAAACCTTGATTATTTAAATATTATCCTTTTTCCTTTTCTCTCTTCTCCTTTTTTTCCTTCCCTCTTCCTCTCAGGGATCACTTGTATAATATTGTCAACCGGCCCAGAAAAAAAATAGAATTTTGTATACTTTTCCTCTTCTTCTTCCACTCCTTCCTTCTTCGTTTCTTTCCCGTAATATTTGTCTTACATTAAGCCATATTTGTTCATCTCCTTTTCTCTTCAGAAAAAAAGGTGGTGCATTTTCTCGTCAGCTTTTCATTTTTTTTTTGGTTTTCCTCTTCCTTTACAAAAACACAAGGAAAAATGGAGAGAGAGAGAGAGAGAGAAAGGGAGAGTAAAAAGCAAGCAGAGAGAAAAAGAAAATGCGGTCCCCTATATTTACACACAAACAAACAAAAAAACACACACAAACGGGCTTGTGGAATTGTAGAAAAAAATAAAGGGATGAAATGCAATGAAAACGACAAGGACGAGATTCCACTTTTCCTCTCTTTTCTTGGCAGATGGGTCGGTTCGTTTAGCAACGTTTTCTTTGCCTACCTGCCATGAATTGAATATAGCTTCCCTCTCCGTATGTTTGTGTGTGTGACTGTGTGTTTTTTTTATATATTTCAGCCAAGAAATATAGAGAAAGGAAAAGAATACACGATGAAAAAAATAAAAAAGAGGTCGTTCCCTCTCTGTTTGTGAGTAGGCATAGGCATGCCCACATACCTTGCTTTTTGCTACTAGTACCACCACCACTGAAAAGGTGCATGCATACATGTGCGTGTACCTAGTCATATGCAGACAGCAGAATATATATATTTTTTTTTTCTACATATTTTTTTTATTTTGCAAAAGAGTATGCTCTGTGTAGTAAGTAGGTTCTTTAAAAGGATTATGCTTGCCCGCTTGGACACGTTCTTCTCAAGTGATACAGGTACCTGAAAAACTTAAAAAAAAGTAGAAGAAGAAATCAGACTTTTTTTTGCTTTACTCTCTTTTGTGTGTACTTCTCTCTCTCTCTCTCTTGCTTTTTTCTTTTCTTTCATGAACTCACTTGAGAACAGAGAAGAACTGTCGAAAAAAATGGTTGAGTTTTGTAACAGAAGAGTAGTAGGCATGCATACAAGCAAGCAAGCAAGCATGCATGCATGCATGCATGTTGGTAGGTAAGCAAGGGTAAGATGAAAGTAAAGAGGTATAATAATAAAAAAAGGATAATGTTATTCCAGCTTTTTGACTGTGTTCTTTTCTACATCAAAACCCTTTACTATTACTGCTTACTACTACTTCTTGTGTGTGCTTCTCGATTTATTCCACATTTTTGCTCCTTTTTTTACACAAAAGGACAACAACAACGCACTTGAGTGCAAAAAAAGTACGTAAGATATTATATGGATGTTATAAGAGGAAGAAGAAGAAGAAGAAAAGAAAGGAAAACGACATGCGTAGATAGAAAGAAATACAGATATACATATGTATATATATATATATATATAAATATGTACTTGAACCTTTTTTTCAAGCGTGCTTGCACTAAATAAAAACTTGTTAAAAAAAGGACGACGACGAGGACGGTAGTAGTAGTAGTAGTAGTGGTAATAAAAGTAAATATTGATGAAAGGGCGGTATGTTTTGTGCATTTTTTTTCTTCTCCGGAACAATGAAACAAATATATATACAACAAATCAACTTGTACCAGGTGTAATGCTCAACAGGAACAAACAGCGTAATAACAATATATATTGATGATGAAGCAGTTGTAAATAAGGGTGAACAGGTAAATAAAGGATTGTTTTCTTTGCAACAGCAGCAGCAGCAAGTGTGCTGATATTATTAGTTGCTGGTGAAATGTGCCACTCGTTGTCAGTTTATACAAAAAAATAGAATATGAATTTCGTTCATTTGAAGAGAAACTTGTGAGAAATTTTAAGACAAGGTAGAGGAGGAATAAGCTACAAAAGAAAGGAGAAAAAAAGAGACATAATGTCAATAACACTTTTACTTAATAAAGTTGTCATTTTTCAACAAGAATGAGAAATTTTTCGTGTAAAAGGAGAAAGCAGAGCAGTCAGTGTAAGGAATAAAATTGTATTTTATTTGGAGCTTTTTCCTCTCTCTCTCTCTCTCTCGCTCAGAATACATGATATATTGGGAGAAGTAATAAAAAATGAAAATGTTCAAGTGAAATTGTAGAGGAAACACAATAACGGTGTAAATGACAATGTAACAAAAAAATGGGAAGAATGGACGTGTATATAGAACGTAGTTTTTTTTCTAAGAAAACTTGTAATGGTCTCGTCTTGTCTTTTAGCTCTTGTCATTTCTGAAAGACACATTCTCGCTCGGCAGGAATTAATTTTAATCGAAAAAATCCCCCGATTAAACTAACCAGATAAGTATATGGGTAAAATGCATGCATGTAGCACACATTTACGTGGATTTCGCTGACAGGGAGCAAACGTCACAAGAGAAATGCTGGTAGCTATCGGGTCTAGCATCGTATGCAGATTAGTGATATAATAATAATGATAATAATAATAGTGATTCTTTGCATAAGAAAGCAGGTCACATTAGGGTGACGCTTGGTTGGATGGTTGTCGGCTTGACTGGGTTTTTGAGCTACAGGGAGAAAGCCACTTTTGTCCCTGGTGCTGTCTCACGCTAATGATGATATCTTACCTTGGTGTCTGGCGTTGCCTCCCATTGACATGTGAGTGTGGTGTTTTCTCCTTCCAGGATTTTCCGACTTTTCTGCAGATTACTTAACGGCAGGTTTTCAGAAGCAGTGCCGCCGCCGCCACCACCACCACTGCTTGAGCCTGAAAGCAGCTTGGGCAGACAGGCAAAGTCTTCGAGAGCTAGCTCATTCCACAACTTGCCAACAAGTCGTTGAGGTTGTGAACAGACAGGAGGAACTCCAAATGGGACATTGTTCTTGCCCATCCACTCACGAAAGGGTTGAAGAGCGCAGGAACAGTTCCACGGATTTCCGTGAATTTCCAGCCCATGAAGACTTCTCAATGGAAAGAATGCGGTGGCCTGTATAAATATATATATAAAAAACACCAAAATATAAAAGATATATATAAAACAAGTCAGCTTATAGTTTTATAATTATAATAATAATAATATACACTGCAAATGAGCAAAAAATTCAAATATGCAAAATAGTTGTAGAGAAACTGGAGTACTTTTGAGAAAGAAAAATATTTAAATTATTACCATATTACTTATTTAAGTGTGCTGATGTAAAGGTAAAGAGGCTTTTATTGTGCAACTTGCCCTTTTTTTTTACAAAAATCCTTTTCATTGTAAAACACACTCACACATAACTCCAGACTACAGTGTATACACATCCACATTATGTTTTATCATTTTGTGATTTCCGTTGGAGAGGAGAGCATAAGGCGAACAAAAAAGTATAATACATTATGTTATTATGCATTTATCAGCTTTAGTGCTATATCACTTGCAAAAAAATTTATGACAAAAAAGAGACTTGACTCTTTCACAACATCATCATCATCATCGTCCTAGTTTTATGCATCCCTCTGGTAGCTTTTTAGATTCTGCTCATTACAAATGCAGAATACAAGGACAATTTTCGGAAGCACTGAATGCTCATGTAAGGCATGTAACGTGTTATATGATAGAGTGCTTTGTTGTCACATTTGTAAGGCCATGTACATAGCTGACAATAAATATGTGGGCGTTGCTTTACAGCATGCATATATATATATATGCACTTATGAATGTCCATCGAAATTACGCGAATCCTTCATTGTCCAGAAATCTGGATAGCGGTATGCGGGTGCACCACCAGAACGTGTCTACAAAAAACACTGACGTTTTTTTTATCCTGAACTGTTGAAAGTAACAACAAGGCTATTTATTTTGATTGCTAAATGGAAACGACACTAAACACAATGTTGATTAAAGGCAGTATAGCAAGTACGAATGTGCATGTATCGTTCACGGTTCACTGATTTCCATCGTGATATATGTCTTAATCACATGATTTGCTTTTGCTAAATAGTTTGTGTGTGTGTGTGCTGTTTACCTAATGATGAGAACAAAAGGCTTTCGATAGTATATATAAAGCATAACAACTGTACACTTACAAAGGTACATCTGTGAAGTGAAGCTGTCAATTAAAAAAATGCAAAATCATGTCTTCTACTCTCAGCTGATTAGAAGATGCCAAAAGTAATGATAAATTTTTAATACGACTGAAATTTACAGATTTTCTAAATGTTTTTTTGTATTTAGCAAGATTTTTGATGCAAAGCTTAAAAATCCAATTTTCAACGATTTTACAGTAAATCTTTCAAATTTGAAATAAAGTCGAATAGCAAGCAACAATTTGAAATCAACGTTAAAAGGTTCGACAAAACTCATTTTCCCGTTCTTCACTTGGCATACGTTCCTAGTTAAAAAAGCAACTGGTATACCAGCAAACATCTATCATTACGCTGTCACAAGAGTGCATAATCACGAACCGAGTAATTCATCATTTGACACATAATGTGGAACACCGGGGTCATAAAACCTAATGATAATAATAGGCTTCTCTCAGCTTAGAAAAAAAAATATATATGTGAAAAAGCCGGCGGTGAAAGTAGAGCATTTATGTTTACTTACGAGTATACCTACACCAAATGCACTTTACCATATTGCTCTTGCAATTACCTATAGGCATTTGATTATTAACACGACGACTTTTTTAATTTTCCGTTGCTGCTCATAACCGTAATTGTAGTACCTACTCATGTGATACACTACAACAATCTACAACTTTATTGTAACGAGCATGCTTTCCTGGACAAAAAGAACCAAATTTTTCCCCAGAATAAAGTACATAATTACATAGTCCACATCCACACGTGCTTGTACATTCCCACGTAAAGAAGTCAAACAGCGAAGCTCCGTTGACAGCAGCATTGGCATCATTAATGAAAATAGAGAAAAAGAACGAAAAAAAAAATTCGAAAAACAACAAAACTCAACAGACTGCCTCCTTTCTCACTCCTACACATTCCTATTCGAACAGCTTCTCATGTTCTTATCCAAAAAAAAACAAGAAGCCTGACTACATAACTATATACATATTTTTCTTCCTCTGACGTTATTATTACGCCTTGTCTTCCGCTCATGCAAAAAGGTACACTTGGGACCGACCGTGCCGTGAAATACTAGTACAGACTAACAAGGTTGCTTCTCAAACTTGCATCATGCATGCTCTCGTCATCACGACCTGGGCCTCCCTTGTTTTTGAATATTAGTAAATAAGGAAAGTAAATAATCATGTAAAGTAACTTTCCGTCAGGATGTTCTTGTTACCTGTTCATCATGAAGCGAAGAGAGAAGAGAGCAGAGAGAAAGAGAGTAAAGCATAAATTTATGAACTGATAAAAGAACCAAGTAAAGAGAAAGGAGGCACCGGAGAGGGTAATAATTTCATTACTTTTTTGCTCCCTCATTTTATTATTTCTATTTGGTTGACATTCCTTTTTCATTTTCAACGTTGTACACTCTCTGTCTACAAAATATAATATAAATATGTATATGTGTATGTGTAACAGAGCAAACCTCCAAAAAAATATGTTTTCTTTTCTTGTATTTTGATCAAAGTAAGTGTACAGCCTTTTTTATTGTTTTTGCCACTTGTTTCACCACTGCTACTGCTGTGAAAATTTTTTTTATGACTTGTGACTTTTGCAGATAAATAAATAAAATTGTGTTGGTTTGCACGACGACGACGACGTGTGTGTAATGCACACAGACAAGCAGATATATACACACACACACAGAGAGAGAGAGAGAGAGACGTGTAGTATAAACAATGCCGCTTTTCTTGGAAGATGATGACTAAAACAACAACAACGAATGCAATATTTTTTTCTTCTTCTTTATGTATGCATACATAACCCTATTGTTGTTGATTTCTAGGAGCGTTGTCTCTGTGGTGGTAAAAATGAATATTGTACCGGGGAACAAAGTGTGTATTCATGAGCATACGTAAATAGATTTTGCTATTTACTACAACTGAGAAAAAAATGAGTGAGATACACTCTACTGCATATAGAGTAGTGACTGGCTTTGAATGCATTGACTTTATGACTTTTCTCCACTCCACCTTTCCGCCATCTTTCACTCTTTCTTTTTTTTCGCTTGCATTGTTTCTTTTTTTTCTTTTCCCTTTTTTTCTACACTTTTTTTCTCCTTTCTTGTGAGAGGTTAAAAAATGGTAAAAAAAGAGAAACTGACAATAGCTCAGGACTACAGAAGAAGAAGAAGTAGTAGTAGAAAAAAAAGAAAACGAGCTTTTCTCCTAGATGGCTTAGCCCAATTTGTCAATTTATTTAGGCATGAGTTACTCTGCGGCCCAGAAAAAAAATTTCAATATGTATCAGCTAAAGAGACTGAGAGGGAGAGAGAGAGAGAGAGAAGAAAATAATAATAATAATAATAAAATGAATACAGTAGTAGTGTGTGGTAGTAGTAGTAGTAGTAATACTACTACTTGTAGTTGTAGTAGTAGACATTGTATTTGAAAAAAGGGGAGAAAAAAAGGGAAACACATGCATACACACATACACACACACACGTATATATATATACACATGGATAGATAATGCATTACACACAGACTTGTGAACTTCGTTATCTGGCTCAGCTGTAGCTCGTTTTCCTTTTCATGGTTCAATAGCTATGCATACAGGAAACTTCCGCTCATCACTCAAACGAAGACGACGATGAAGCTGAAGAAGGAGCAGAAACACAAGAGAAAGAGAAAAAGACAGAACGAAAAAAACTATACGTGTCGGCATAGGTATTTTTCCACTGGTGGAAAGAAAAGCTGTACCGCAACTGCTGCACAGTGCATACAACTGGAGAAAAATGAGGAAGAAAAAAAGAGAAGAGAACGTACATTCAAAAATGGATAATATTGTTTCTCTATAGTTTTTAAAAAATAGGCATTTTCTCGTTGCACATATATGCATACCGACGTGCCCATAAACATGTTTGGTATACAGTTTTTAGAAACGAAGAAAAAAACAAAATGTATAGAGTGAAAGTAAAGAGAAATGGAATGTTAAAGGGGAAAAGTGCAGAGAAAAAAAGAAAGTTGAGGGAAACTGAGAAAGAGAGAGAAGAAAAAATTACGTGCTCATCGTGTAGTCCACACAGACAACCCTTTGCTGTCATCCTCGATTTTACAGAAATTTTCCACACAAAAAATATGACTGCCCGAGAAAAAAAAATATTCGTGTTTCATTGAGAGCAACATATACATATACAGTTTGTATGCACACACACATATATATAGAGAGATACAGAGACGCATAAACAATGACATGTCTTGCAGTATCTATCTACTTATCTTACTTTTACTCTCAAAGCTCTCTTCTACGGCCAGCAGTATATAGCGTCGTATTATACGAGGGTAATGGAGATGCTGATGGTGGTGGATGATGGTATATATGGCGGCTTGTGAGAGCGTGATAAAATTGTAGTAGCCAGGTCTATAAAATGAACACCAAGATAAGCACAAAGTTGATCACATCTATTCTATTTTCTCTTTTGTTTTATTTTTCTTCCTATCCAGCCATTACTTTGTATATATTTTTTTTGCATACGAAAATGGGACAAGAAAGAGTGGAAGGAGGAGAAAATGGAAATGTGACATGAAGCTGTAAGCAAGGTTGCTAAATAAAAAACATGAGGTGATTATTGTCGGCCACACCATATTACCACAATTCCATAATATGAATATTATTACATTTCTATTACACTATGACATAGCAAAAAAACATGCAGTTGTTATGTTATTAATAGTTTTGTGTTCGTCCTTCTGTACGACAAAAAGTTAGAAAAGCTTAGAATCAATTTTACAGTTTTACTTTAAAAAAACAGCTTATTATGCTACTTTCTCTGTCCGCGTTTTACGTATTCAGATTAATATTTGCAACACGAGCTGCTGTGGATTTGAGTAGTTATATTTTTTAAGACGAGTACAATATTCTATGCACTTTTAATTTTCAACGTGTTTTTCATCAATGTACTTGCAGTTAAATGCTTGCATCCACGTGCATCCATTATTCCAAAAAACAAAAAAAAACTTTTGAAAAATGCAATGCTTTTGCACGGTTGTTTTCTGTTGATGATGAACGCCTTACGTTTTCATCATTTCTTCTCAAGGCGTTGTCATATTTGTCACTGAATGCATGAGCCATATTTTTTTGCATCTAAAATCCGCTCCACTGAAAAGTTGATATAAAGCATTTTTATGTTCAGAGATATTCGTGTTTTGGTGACACTGGAGTGTGGCGGTGGAGTAAAGTGAAAGCGATACTAACAAGGGAGCCTCCGTATAAATAATAACCGTGGAGACAGGAAAGAGGACACAGGTGTCCCACTACTGTGTGTGCTCAAAGAAAATAGCCCAACTTTGTTCTCCTCCTAACTAGACCGAAACAAGAAGGGAGCGAGGAAGACAGAGAAAACGAGTAAGGAGGAAGAGCAAGCGAGGGAATGTGAAAAGCATTATTATTATTATTTTGTCTTGTTCACTCATACTCACTTATATAATATATTCTCTTTATCATCGTACATGCTATAGTGCACACACTGCAATCCCCAATAATAAAAAGTGAGCAGGCGAGCAAGCTACTTTTCTTGAGTGAAAATTTCTTTTCAATAAAATACCAAGAAATTTTGAGAAAGCGTTCAGAAAGTGTAACTAAAGCGGATGTAACCTTCTTTTCTTCTTTTGCCTCTTGTTTTTGCCTACAGTGCATATATATATTTACCAGGAATCTCTCCATGACTAACTGTTACTCTGCTGTACAGCATTTTCTATGCATGACTAGACTCTGTTCTATGCAATCACACAAAATATATTTATATATATTCATATTATAACTTTTTAGCTACACACAATTCAAATATTTACAATGTGAAAATTTCCCACGAAAATAAATCCACTGACTTGGTGATTGCCACTGCTAGTGTGCAATCTAGCAATGCGTTAAGCACATTATGCGTTGTGTAAAGGCTGTCTCATAATTCCTGTACGTGAATGTGCTCTAATGAAAATGGAGCAATACAATTTGGAAACCCATCACCAACTGACGACGAGAGTTAAACTCTAAGAACTAATTGGATAAGGACTATTTTGATGCCACACATTCCAACAAAGTTACACGGAGGGAAAAATTGAAGCAAAAGTAATAATGACTTTTGTCTGTTCACCTCTAAATGCAATGTGAAGTTTACAAGGCGAAATTAAATTTGAGAAACATGACTCATGATTGTGATTGGATATTTCTTGGCATTATGCATTCCAGAAAAGGTTTCGAAGAGATATGGAGAAATATTAGGAAAACTGTACAGGAGAGTTCGGAAATACAGTCGCAGACAAGCCATAAAATCTCAGACACCAAAAGATTTAAAAATCTCAAATTATTTAATTATTGTCACACATTACGTTACGTAGTTTAGGAGTGTTAAAAGTTTTGGATAATATAGTTCGCCTATCGGGATTTAAAAGTCTTAGTTAAAGATTTTTTAAGTTAGTCTAGATGCAAGAACTATGAGACATTCTTTATACTATACAGTTGTAGTATTGTATTTTAAATAGTTTCCTGTCAAGCAAAAAAAATCCCTTATTGTGTCGTCTCAGGGAAGAAAAGCAGGTGGTCGGCTTTCATTAAACACGAAGAAAAAGTTACGCTGTCAAACTTGTACTTTTGATGAAGCAGATGATTTCAGCAAGCAGTCAGTGGAAAAGTGGAAATGGCAATTCCACTATTCTGCTATCAAGTTCATATGCTAGTATTTTTTTGCAGAAGATGCAGATTGCAGATTGGTGGTGGTACTATATGAGGTTAGTTGATATTGCAATTTTCTTTGTTCACCTTTCCAAGAAAACTCAACAGATGTGAAATCAAAAAAATTGACATGACAAACCCAGACTTGTCGATTGAAGCAAAAGCAGATATATGTATATATCTATATACATATAACGGGAATGAACTTTTTCCAAAAAGGCAATTTTCTGAATACAAAAAAAAATCTAAAACTTTTTTCAACATTCTCAGCCCCATTTTTTTGTAGAAAAAAACTAACAAGTGTATAAACCGGATCTAGATTTTTTCTTGCTACAGAAATGATAACCAAGACAATGACAACCGTACCATGTATATTTTTCTTCTACTTTCTTTTGTAGGCGAGTGCAACGCCAGTACGGCAGTAGCAGCAAAGGAGTAGTGGAACAGACAGTAGTCAGGTCTGTGACTTTTCCCCATCTATCCCACCATTATGTCATCACCACCGCATTGAAAATATATTATCAAGTAATGGTATTCTTCATTCAAGACTCATAAAATGTCAGAGTAATTTGAGCGAAAGCCCGTCGTTGTCATCATCATCGTCATCATCATCATCATGGTTATCATCATCACCGTCTTGTTCTTCTTCTTCTCCATTTTTTCTTTTGCTGCTTTCTCTGTCGTCTTCCCTATTATCTCGTTCCCGTCTCACAATTTCCTATGAATGCTGCACTCACTCACTCAGCTAATGTAATTGAGGTATATGGGACGGAAAACCCATAAAAACAGGTATGTGTACACATATTGGTGGTCGTATGTGGTGAATAGTCTATGAAAATACATGCATGTTCGTCTATTATCATCACCATCATCATCAGCACCATCATGGTCATCACGACGACGATAGAAAAAAAATGAAAGAAAGAGTGAGCGAGAGAGACAGGAAGAAGGGAAGAAGACGAAGAAGAAGAAAGCGCAGTGAACCTCTACAGCAGCACTGGAGAATTCTTCATGAATTATGGAAACAGGAGACGGGAATGGCCAGTCAAAGCACTAAATCAAGTCCAATAACTTGTTCAGTGGACAGTACAGTCGTAGCATTAGTAGTGGACCACTGTGATCTGTCTGTCTGGCTGAGAGACAGGCTGGGAGAATGCAGTGAGTGTTGGCGGATGTATGTATACCCATAAATGCATTCCACAAGAATAGTAGAAGAGAAAGAAAAAAAGCTATTTCCCCCTGACATTATGAAATGGAGACTGTTCAAGAGAGGAGAAGAAATGGAGGGAGAGAGAGAGAGAGAGAAAGAAAGAAAGAGAATAGATGGACATCTAGATATAAATATACACGTGAATAGATGACTTGTGGCCTGCTGACTGCCCATAAACGCATTTCCGATGGGCTTTCGCATATCCAACTAAACTAAACAAAAACTGGACATGGTTTCGTATTCTTCCTTTTACAATAATATCCTTTCACGTTTCTACACTTTGCTTCCTCTTGTGCTCTGTGTGTATGTGGATGTCTGTCCAATTGGATTACCTACTTACCATTTTGATCTGTTCTCTGGCTTCCATTACACAAGTGCTTAGAAAGAAAGAGAGAAAGAGACAGAGACAGAGAGAGAGAGAGAGAGAGAGAAGTAAAAGGGGAAAAGTTTTTTTTATTTCTTTTCCGGTTCTCTTGTATAAACATTGGTAAATGTTCACAACGAGTGGATTTTGGTCAAATCATGTCTCATGCATAAATACACACATTTTTGTGTCGTATATTTACCTTTCAGATCACCAATTACTATGCTGTGTCTCCAGTAGCACTAGTCGAAATTGCATCAAGATCAACTTATGTATATCTACCCACCAACGATATAATATAATATCATATCATATTCCCACTCCCCCATATTTTTCAATAGCTTCCTTTCCCTCCTCATCTCTCCTATTCTATATAATGGAGCATGTCTGTCGCAAATCATTGATGTTTCCTATTCACATACATATGTATGCCTACAAGGGAAATGGACTAAATTTACTAGCACAAACAGTTGCTCCTTCTGCTGCTGCTACTGTATAACCACACCATCAATACCACCACTACTTCCCCCTCCAAACCACAATATCGTCGTCGTCTTCAGGCAGTACGCTTGTACATCCTCTTCAGTCACAAGTACAACGTCGTAATAATAACCATGTCGTCATCGTCGTTATATAAATCCATTATTCACAACAGAACAAATCTCTACAGCAATAACTGCTGCTGCTGCTGCTGCTACTCAGGCTGGCTGACTGACAACTGGCTTGCGAGTGAGTAAACATTTCATTTTTTTAAATGCTACAGCAGTCCAGAATAAAGTGAGAGCAAGTTGCACGCTTCAACTTTCAAAATAGGCGGATGATAATAATAATAATAATGTATATTTATTTATATGAACATACGTATTGGCTGGTTTATTTTTCAGCTTAAAAGTTCATGGCTATATAATCTCTTCAATTATCATTTTAAGCTTTTCCTAAAACTTTTTTTTTGCAAAGTAAACATTTTAAAAATAAATTTTGTCTATGATAAATTGCAAGAAAAATAGGATAAAAAATAATATACAATTTTTTTCACGTAAAGTAAAACCTCATTTTAATTGTATATAAGAAATGCATGGAGTGTGCTTGTTTCAAGTTTTATTCCCAACATCCCAACAAAATGTGCCTAAG
>JAHZMT010000139.1:0-18992 GCA_027743785.1 Sinhomidia bicolor
CATCATCAGACGATGACCAAACAACTGACCAGTAAAAATAGGGAAAAACAAAGGGGAAATTACCATATAAAAAATCCGCAATTTTTTTGGACTCTTTATATAACATTTTTTAGGCATATATTTTTGTCTTCTCTCTCTCTCTCTCTCTCTGTTCGTTTCCTCTTCTCTTATCTAAATCGACTAGAAACACAAGTCTATTTCTTTTTTGCTTTGTATATCTAGCTCAAGCTAGTTGGTTGGTTGGCTAGTTAAAGGATTTCCTTCCTTTTTGTTTTTATGCTTTCCTTTCATCTTCAATTGCGGACTCAGTGATCCATGCATATGGCTGCAGAAAATTTACAACGTCTCTCTCAGCACATCGACAAGCGTTTTTGTTAAATACACATGGGAATGCTAAAACACACACACACACTAGACACATTATGGAAAAATAATATTGTGCTTTGTTAGTTAACCTGCTTATTGCATTACTTAATTATCCACAGTCAACCCAACTCTTATCTTGTACTCTATTTAATTTCACTATGCGTAAACTGCACATATTTTGTTTCTCATAAATCCCTCTAATGGAGCATCCTTCTTTTTTATGAATTGACGAGACGAGATTGCAAATTATTATTATTATTATAAACTCTAGCTATCTACTGTTGTAGTCATAAAACTGAAGATTTATCCTGTGGGGTAAGTAGATAATGGAGCATGGAAAAAAAATGTGTTGTGTTTCTTCTTTTCTCCCTTCCTCTTTGTTTTCCGTGAGAACTAAATTTTATGTCACACAACCTTGTTCTTTCTCGCACGTTAGTTTTTCTTTGCGCCACTACCCATTATGTATGGTCAGGACTTTCTACATTTTTTTCAGCTGTCATAAAGAGAGATAGGTAGAGAGAGAGAAAAAAAAAGAAAAAAAAAGAAAAGACAAAAGCACACATTTTCCTTTTTTTCTCCTCTTGTCGTCTCCATAAAAGCTATAATATAAGTATTTTACAAGTTGTAAAGATTTTTTTATTACAAATTACCCTGACTTGTCTTCCGCCCGCTGCCTGCCGCCTTATCCTTCTTTTGCAAGCGCCTACGTATCTCTCTCAGAGACTTTCTATTCTTTTGTTGTTAAAATAGTGCTGTTGATAGCTTAAAACTAATCTGATCGTGTAGCATCTTTTTTTCTTCTTTTTTTTCTCTCTCTCTTCCTTTTTCTCTTTTTACAATCTGCCCATAAAATCAGCAGGAGTACTCTCCAGAGAAGCATTCATTTGTTTTATTTATTTATTGCTTGTCCTGTCCTCACCTCAAACAAAATGTGTATATTTATATGCATATATATTTATATTGTGTATATTTACGAGTGCTCTTTTTGTAAAGCTTTTGTTTGAGAATCAAGAATAAAAAGTAAACTTATCAGTGATGCTATTTCTTCTTGTTTTATTTCTACACTGATGCTAGAGCAAATTTGACACTAGTTATGTTTGTTGTGAAATAACATTATCTTTTAACATTATGGCTACTTTATATCACAAATGAGGTCGTAATACACATTTATTTTGTTGTAGTCACTATTATCATCATTGTCAACAAAAAAAGTCAATATATATATGTATATAGTTTTTTCCCTAACTACATGTGAGCCTTTTAATTTAAAGGTAAGCCAATATTTTTTGTTTCTGTGATATGTGCCAACTGGGAAATAGCAGCCATTTATTTTGGGGTAGTTTGATTTTTATGAAAGGTTTCAAAGAATGCATTCTCTGCACGGATTATTTTACTTTCGAGTGGTGTCGTACTAGTAGTTGTAGAGTAGAGTAGTAGCAGCAGCAAACATGATCGTCATCTTCTGTTCTGAAGTTTCATGTCAGGGAGTAAAGCAAGCAGAAGAGATTTGCTTTTGCTATTCATTATAAAATGTGTAGCACGTGTGTATTATCTCGGGATACACAGGACACATAAAACCCGCCTTTCTAATTTTCTACGAGTTGTGCTTAAAAATACTCATTCCGTTTCGATTTCCATTGGACATGTCATTAATTCCAGTCAGACTGAAGTACAAGTTGTACAAGAGAAGAGAGAATGCCACGATAGCCAAGCTCTCTACTCTTTTTTTTCCTCTCGTTCTTTCTTTCTCTTTCTCTTTCTCTCTCTCTCTATCCTACTTTCCTTTTTTTCTACCATATAATATATTGGATAGTGCACGCATGTGGAAAATTCGACACTATGAATAATTGTGAATCACTACAGCTGAGTGGAGTGCGGTCGACGAAAAAAAAAATCTGCAAGCTGTAAATGGAACAATTGCTTGCCACACTACTGCCACAACATCATATCATGTTGGGAAAGCGCTTTTTGTTTTATAGATGCACACCATTTACTTCACAATTTCCAGAAAAGAGCAAGAAAATTATGTAAAAGTGCCTGGCTTTCATTTTCACAAAAAAAACTATAAAAATTCCAATCACATTCACGTACGTACGTAAGTACGTATGTAGATATGTGCCAACTATGAACGTACTTTTTTGTATTGATTGTGAGTGTGTTTATTAGAGAAGGTTAGATGGAGTGTGTACAAAATATTATTCATTATTCATTTATTTGGCTGGTCGGCTAGTTGATGATGATGATGGCATTTTCGTGAATGTTTAATGGAAAAGGAAATGCTATTGTCATTTTTAATTAATACGCACAAAGCTGCCATAATATACATTTCATCACAGCATGCACACTGCTGCAATTTTTTTTCTATTTTAATTTTAATTGTGCTACTTCACTGTACCAACAAGCTTGCCTACTCTCTAAAGAGAGAGGGAGCCTCTTTTTCCTTTTTATAATTAAAAAAATGTTTTTCACATTGCCACTCAGTATGACTTGCTATTATTATATTGTGTTGGAAGTATAATAAAGTAGACTTTCATCATCATCATCATCCCTGTTCAGCATCTGCTGTTGTTGGGTGGGACATATACATATGAAACGAGAAGTAGAATGAAAATCAAGTATATGTCAAAACTAAACTTTTTGTTGTCTTAGGGTCTGCGATGTCTGCTAATTATTCACTGAATTAAACAGTGGCTACTATTTTCAAAAAAACAATTGGTTGAATGCCTTCAAGTTAATTTTGTTCAACAACAGAAACAATAGCAGCTTTAGCAATAAATACAGAGAGAAAACAAATGCATATATGAACATTTTGGGTTATTATTATTTCATTGCCTTTGAATTTCAAGGTATCGTCTTCTGAGTTTTCGAAGCTGGGTACATTCCACTAAAAATATAATATGAGATATATTTTGTAGTTCTAGTAACGCAGAGTCGACATTGCTGAATGAAGTATGTAAATAATTACATTGAACAAAAAATTGACCTGAATGGGCTTGCTCCCAACTTATCATTTGATATCGGTTTGGAAGCATGATCAAGTACTAAACTGCAACTTAGACAGAAAGCGTTCTTGTCATCACAATATATAACATTTTAGCATATAATCAAGTACAAATAGTCGAGCAATTTAATTAAAATGAAAATCAGTGTTTGCACATTTTAACTTTTGGTATTTATTTTACTGTTTTGCGCATTTAAAAATTTGCCAGTTTGCCTGATTACAAAAAGTCCCTCTGTTGCAATGTCATCTAAAGACGACATTAATTAGTCTTTTTTGTTATGCCGTTTCATTTTATTAAATAAAGCAATTTACTACAAGCAATCTCAGCTTTAATTAGCTTTTTTTTAAAATCCATAGTAAAATCCACTTGGGTTTTGTTTGCATTAACTGGTTATTCGTTTTTCCCGCAAAAGATATTGTTTGTATAAAGTGAAATGAAGTTGTCTACAACGTCATTATAACGTTTTGCAATGTTTGACTTTATTACTATCAATACTGTCAAGAATGAATCCTTCGGTCCGCAATAATGAATTCATCATTCTATTCATTTATAAACTTGAAGAAATAGTAATAATATTATTAATGATCACTAGAGTTTCATTTCATCAACTTTAATAACGACATTTTAATATATTCATATGCCAGCAACTGCTTTTAGCCATGTCAACAATTTCCACTACTTCAATCAAACAGCATCCCCTGGGCCCTGTGCAAGTTTGCTCGTGGATGAAGAAGGGTTTCAAAAATAATAATTTAATATTGATCGAGAGACTTCACCATCCGTTCCCATAAATAGCGAGGAACTGAATCGCCAAGAAATTGCAATATTTTTGCCACTCTGTTAATCGCATTTCCATACAAACAATAACCAAAGAAATTTTTCCTGGCAAACTTTTACAAGAGCAGTAGTAGTAGTAGTAGTACTAGTGGTGCTGCCCATTTTCTTTAAGAAAAAAAAATAAAGTTTACAGTGAAGAGCAAAGTTTTTTTTCCGTGCGCAAACTTAATATTTGGCCTTTGGTAAGAAAAAAAGAATGTTATTAGCTCAGCTAGCTAATGCAAATTTCTAGCTAGTTAGCTCAAGTAAATACCAATTTGTTTGCTGAGTTTGCAAGAAAAAATATGGTCTCATTTGAAAGTTTACAAATGGTTGTAACGATATGAATAGCAAGTCATGCAACTACTACTACTGCTGTTAATGGGTTATTGATGTTGATGAATCTACAAAATTACTTACTTACAACAGCATATCTACTTTCTCTCGACAACAACCAGGCTCACAACTGACATGACACATGTGTACTACCTACGTAAGAATTTCACTTTTATTTTATTATTCTTATTGCAAAATTATAATCACGATTACGTTCTGTCCTGTGGTTTGGGCGAAAAAAAGACGGAAACGAAACGAGAGAGAGAGAGCGAGAGAGAAAGCGAGGATAGAAAGTAGGACAGCAGCTCTGATGGATGAATTAAGGACATACATTAATATTACATTCATGTATACATCCTTCCTCCTACGGTTAGATTAGATACAACTCATAGGTTCATTAAATATGCTAATAGATTTTCCATAGTGAAACGCACATACACACACACACAGACACAGTCAAAACCCCTAATCTTTTTTTTTCTTTTTTCCCTTTCCTCTCGCTTTCTCTCTTTCCTTCTTTCTTTATTTTGACTTTCCCATTTCTTCTTTTCAGTTTCGTCTGTCTCCTTCGATAAAACTTTCAGTATGTCATTACACCAATCTTGTGTCCTTTCTTTGCTTCTTTCCCATGCTTTGTGCTATCACCATGATTTTTTTCACCATTTCTTTCTACCACCACCGCCACCACTACCACCACCACTATCACCATTGCTGCCGCTGTCAATCTAAAAAAGAGTGGCTCGCACAGTTGACTTACTTAGAAAATGACAGCCCATCGTCAATCTCTCTTTTCTTACCACACTGTGTACCGTACTTTTTTCTCTTTTCTACCACTCTGTTGCCATTATTAATCCTTCAAAAATAAAACTACGTTGGAATGACATGGAAAGTCATGTACAATGGAAATTCCTGATATTCTACTGAACAGTAATAATAATAATACTAATAATAACAGCAAAAATAATATGTACCGATTGAGCAACATTTGGCATTTCTACGTGTAATCAAAAATGATCGGGCTCTACTGCTCTGACGCCGCCTTTACCATCAACACAAAATTCGTTTTTATTTATTAAATACACTGCAAATAAAGTTTTGCATTTTTTTCTACAATATAATATGACTGACTGGCAATCCCTTTCTTCAATCTCCCTTTGCTGCAAATCCATTAGTTTGGACATACGTTGTGAGGTTTGTACACGTGGAAAAGTAATGGCGGAAGAGAATCATGCTAACAAGACACATCACAAACAGGATGTAGGTACATAGCAGAAAAGACGACAACGAAGAAGAAGAATAACTACTGTTCTTTCTAAAGGAAGGTTTATAAGTTTATAAAGCCACTTAGAAAATTTCTGGATGTCTGTCTGTCAGTCCATCTGTTTCCTCGAAAACGGCTTTACTTTTTAAAATTGCGTAACTCATAATCCGTTGGCTATCATAAACAATAGATCAGCCACGTGCGATATTGAAACATGCTTTATTACCCATATATGCATAGTTCTAGCAGAGAGTCACCCGCTTAACCTTCAGGGGTCACCTAAATATGTGCCAGAATGACACCTAGCCCACGTTGCTTTGTAAACTTGTCGAGTTTATTATTACTTTTCTTCTTGACAAAACAATGTTTGCAAGTTTGACTTCTACTTTTGCTAGTTACTAGAGATAATGATGACACCATGTAATTTGCAGTTAAAGTTTTGCAGATAATGACAATATGTGTGTATGTATATCCTTTTGGGTGNGTTTGCAAGTTTGACTTCTACTTTTGCTAGTTACTAGAGATAATGATGACACCATGTAATTTGCAGTTAAAGTTTTGCAGATAATGACAATATGTGTGTATGTATATCCTTTTGGGTGAAATATATATATGTACCTATGTATCATGAAACAGTACATTTTTTTCAGGAAATAAACTACAACCATGGATTTTTTCTTTCTGACAATAATACATGCTTCAATGAATACCACGCGTAAGTGCACAAAACAGATATTGTATAACGATTCTACTATTACTATAATACCAACAGACCAATTCATCTTCATGACAGGAACGATACTGATGATAATGATAATAGTAATAACATGTGTAGAAAACATGCGTGTTTTTTCATAAACTTGATAAAGTCTACTTGTTTACTTTTCATATCAAGTCCCTAATTTTTGCTGACCTGAAAGAAGTAGGCATCAGCACAAAAAAATAATAAGAAGAATACGAGTTGCGACTGACTGTGAGTGAGTTGACGACAACAGCATAGATAACTATTGTAGATACCATATATACTACCTATATAGACTCCTGTTACGTTCTATATCAAATGTACTAATAAAATATTCCAGCTAAACAAGTTTGGTGATGGTTCGCATGATATGTGCACAAGTCAACCTGGTCAATACACTGTTGTTGTAGTAGTACCTAGTTGTATGCACGTGAACAAGTATTTACGTGGGTGAACTCCCTGTTTCATTGAACTATATTATTTCCTAATCTAAGTACTTGTCTCATTGGCTGACAAATACGAGTAATAGTAATAACACGGGAGAAAAGCAAATGCCAAAGGAAAGGTTTACAACCTGCATATGTACAAATAAATGTATTACTACTACTGCTACTACATAATAATAATACGAAACCAAAAGGAAATATATTACATGTACTACATGCTTCTTTCTGCACACGAATGTCAGTTTCGTTTTTCAATTGAGAACATACACACATCTAGATATAATAACCGAAACCTTCAATTTCATGTTTTTATGTTTTGCTATGAAAGAAAATAAATAAAGGGAAAAAGCTCGGGCTTGTTTTCAGGAAATTGTAATTACAATAATAATAATATGTACATACAAATGTATGTGTGCTTTGTATACCTATAAAAATTTGGAGTTTACTTTTCTACCAACTTTAAATACTAAATTTTGGAATAATATTTTCTATAACAAATATTTGATATTATAAAGTGAGGAAATGTAGAGGTGAAAAGAGTGTCAAAAGATTTTTTTAAAGGATACAAGAATGTATAGTACGTACTAACTGATACATTATGCATGTTTTTATTCAGTTTGTGTATGTCTGTGTTGGAGAGAGAAAGAACATAGCATAACATTATGTTTTCTCACGATTTTTTCACTTTCTCTCTCTCTCTCTCTCTCTCTTCAATTTCATCTAACTCAAATTGAAATTTTCTGTACCGGAAAGTTTTACACTTGAATATTTCTTCAGAGAAATACTTTTGTCTAGTTCAACAAGAAATTATTTCACTCAATTCAAGAGCGTTGGCACACAAAACAACAACTGACGACGACCGTACTTGCACAATGTTTGCTTTTCCCCTCTCTCTCTCTCTCTCTTCTTTTTCCTACTTATTTGAACTTTCACATATATTTCTCTTTCCGGGTAAAATGAATGCTGCGGTAGTAGTGTGGTGATATCTTTAAAGTTTGTTTTTTTAATCGAGCTTTCTACCGTACTATTACTACTACTACCACTACTACTACTGCATATGGCTAACTGACTGATAGTTTCAGTACGTAGTCACCTCTCAACTCACACACTCCAAATCACTTTACATTTTCTCTCTACTTGAGAATAAAGCCTTAAGACAGATCATGTATGTGCACTTCTCATATTTCCTTCAGCTTTATTTCCTGGCCCTGACTTGCTTATTGTCAAGAACCCTCACCACACAGCTTTTTCTTCTTACTATTACTATTATTATTATTTCTTTTCCACTTTTCTTCAAAGTATTATATTATATTAAATTTTCTGCTGCTGACGTTGATGAAACTTGCTTCTTCACTGCACACAAAAACTTAACAAAGGCATTCTCAGAAGATTATTATACAGCACGTGTGTTATTATTATTATTTCTAACGTCAAGAGCTTTACTATTATGAAAAAGGAAGTCTTCATTGATTCATGCTATTACTATTACTATTATTACTCAGGGAAAATATAAGCAAAAATGAAATAAATATTGGAAAATTAAATTGATATTTTAGTTAAAACGCTGACAAACAGGCATGTATTAGACGCTAAACAATAAAATTACTCAAGCGTGCTGTATGCGTGTGTAAGTCAACTCAAGCACCACTTACTTTTCTTTAAAAAAATATTAGTATTATATATTTTTTTTAGTATGCCACCCTGACACCCTAAGCATGTTTTGTAACCACTTTCCTGTTACCAAACATTTTAGTAAACAAGGACAAATGAGGAAAATACACACAAGTGTTTACTATATAATTTCAGTAAATAAGCAAGTACCCAGTATAGGAGTAGTAAGTACAACAACCTTGCATACAAAAGAGTGCAGATAATCTTGATGTGGTTATTTTTGCTGAGAAAATTCACATGAAAGTAAAATCACTGTCAATAGCAGCGTAATATCTTTTTTCTCGTTAATAATTTAAGAGTAACTTTCCTTATTGCCAGGACACCACTGTCATTCTGACTTTGAGGCTTGTGTGTTGCTCGCTCACCAACATTGACGTGCGTTTCTTTATACTACATAGGCATATGTTCATTGCCTCCAAAGCGCTTTTGCGTGTTACTTTTTGCACCTATAACAGCTCCAACAAAAGTACTGAATTCCTATAAATTTTGCACGCGTCTGTATTCAAAGAAGAAAAAAAAACTTTTTTTTCGTTGTTGGCTTTTACCTTGTATTATATACCAAACGACCAACAAACCAGACAGACAGACTACAGGCAAAATAAAGTTTTATTTTCTAAGGCATTAATTAAAATTCCCACATCATTTCTTTCTTTGGGGCAATACAAAAAAAGTTTTGTGTGGTAGATGTAGTCGCTTTTGGAATAATAATAATAATAAATCCGCTGAATTGATCTACTTGTTAGCAGATATGAGGTATATTTCTATTATTCAGTCTATTATATACTTCGTTTTAACCATAATATCTAAAATGCGAATGATAATGATAGTATAATTTGTCAGCATTTTCCAATTTCTCTGAATCTAAATATTATTATTGCTTTTCATTCAGAACATACATACATGCATAACTACTTGTGTATTTTCCCCCAGTTTCCACTCCATACTTCTATTTTCAGCGTCATCATCTCCCAGAAAATCTTTTTCCTTTCAGATGACAACACAACTTGTTCTTGGTATAAAAAAAGGACTTTACTAGCTTGTTTTCTAGCACAGCACGAAGTCTATCTTACCTTTTTTCTACAAGGTTTACAAAATATTACGACTTACTTGGAGCAAAAGAGACAAAACACATGGATGATGCTGATGAAGATGGGGATTGGAAAAAGGAAAATACTTACATCCCCATCCCCACCACCACCACCACCATCTTCGTAAAGGTATGCAAAATGAATCCTTTGAAGTTATGAACTGACTCAGTGTGTATGAATGTGTGAGCAAAGCAGATTTTCAAATGCGATGATATGTATTATTCCGCTTATTTGCAATGTAATATTGCTTTTCATTCCCTATTCCGCGTAACTCACTCACTCACAATCAAATCAATATTTACTTGTTCAAAACCCTCCTCGCTACGTTTACATTTCTTCTTGCTGGCCTTGTTAAAAAATTTATATCGCTTTCATTACCAGAACTTTCAAATGGAATATTATAGATTCGAGGTAAGGAAGTAAGGTAAGTGTCTGTCTCAGTTGTTGTTGTTGCCTACTCGTCTGCTGCTAGCATATCGTTTTCAGTTTGTTGATACTGATACTAAAATACTACCAGAGCGCAGATACGAAGCAACAAAATGATGCTGCTGATAATAATAATAATAATAATAATAGTGATGATGATGATGATACTGCTTGTCTCCTAGATTATATTACAAATCAAACTGAATTGAAGCGGAAAATAAAGGATACAATTATTAATAACGTTATCATTACACTTTACTTCAATACTTTCCGTCTAACGCTATTCTACACAATATTCTAGAAAGAAGAAACTCAATAAATTACAAAGATTTGTCCTTGCTTTCTCCTTTTTCATACTTTTCTTCAAACTCAATATACTTAAAAATTAAATAATACTTTTTTACTGGCACACACACACACAGATAAAAGAGATGTATAGGTATGTGTATATATTCTAAAGATCAGAATTCTCATATTATCTTTCTTTCTTTTTTACCTTACTCTTTTTTTAACATATTTTTAGTTAAACATCTAGATATTATTATTATTATTACGGTATACCTATTATACCATGTAACCTACTTACTTGTTGTTACCACTTTATTTTATATATATCGGCAATGTTTGTATACAAGATTTTTCTCTAAGGGAATAAAAAAAGAACAGACAGACAGTTAGTCTTGTTATCCCCTCTTATATTTCTATTATGTTTTTCTGTATTCGTACGTACAAAACGTGCACAAAGCACACCAGATACACACACGGTTTGCATCATATGCTATATTATGTATAAATATATATCTATTTTTTGTTTCTCTTTTCTCCCTCGAGCCAATGCATAATCCGATTATTTTGATTAAATCTTGTGTATACTCATAATCTATGTATTTTTTACGAAGAGAGAGAAAAAATATATAAAAAGAAACGAAAAAAAGTTTTGTCGAAAAAAAAATTAGAAAGACTTCTTGTTTCTTGTCTGTTTGTTGTATCTTGTCGTTCAGAAAAAAAGACTGGTAAAAAATGGAAAAGAGAAGACAAAGAATAATGGATGAGGTTACAGATATATATTTTTTTATCTTGGTTGTGTAGTAGTCGTCTTCTCTTCACCCTATACCCTTTCGAATGCAATAAAAAACATAGACTGATCGCCATCCCACGCTAGAAAAAAAAGTGGATGGAAAATAAAGCTGAAGTGTTTTTTCTTTACTCGTATACTTAAAACGCAACCTTTTTTTGTTTCAATAGTGTATAATCATATATGTATTTCACGGAAATCTTTTTATCTTCTTTCAAATGCACGCTGTATTAAGTAATAAGTAGTTTTATTTCCCTGTGTATCAGTATTTATGTTTTTTTTTCTTTGCAAAGTATATTTTTAAGGTAAATACCAGTTTTTTTTTCAAGAAAAAAAATACCTTTTTTGAGTGCAACTATTTCTTTTAGAAAGTATTACTTGCTTAATACTATCAAGTTATCCGGTACTTATAAATTACATGTAAACCCTGTTTTCAAAATAATTATCAGTTTTAATCTTATAAATGCTTTTGGCATTGTTGTTGTTGTTGGTAAAGCTAAAAGTAATAATAATAATAAGAAGAAAATGTGAGGCTTACATGCTCTGCGAAAGGAATTTCGAGAGGGCAAGCTTGGACAAGCTGTGACTCTTAAGATTTCCAAACATGATGATGATGATGAAGGACTGTGCTTGCTAATTTGACACAAGATTTAAGGTATGCACGTGTTGTTAGAGGTGGTTCTGTTGTGTAATAATACAGCAGCACCACTTCTCTCCTGATCCCTTATTTTGGCCTTCCTGGTAGTCTCCTCAAAATATTAAAATCTTCCTCTTTTCTTACGTTTTGCAGTGTAGTTTTCTCTCAAGCTTTCTGCAATATTTGCTTTTTTCTTTCTCTCTCTTTGAAGTTTGCGTTTTACTTGCTTGACGGAGCTTCAACAGATAGCCTGTGACAGGGTCAAGTTGAAGAGCGTGTACAATTAAAACTGCTTCTTTTAAAAGGGAAATATATATATATATATATATATATATATATATATTCGTGTAATATTCTTCTCGAAGCCGTTTTTCCTTGAAAACTTGTTAGCAGGTAATTAAATTTTATTTATGCTAACGCTCGAACAGAGCGAGAGAGACATGTAAAATGTGTGAGCTAGAGAAAATTACACCACAATATTAAGTCCAAATACTTACTTTTGTTGAAAAAATTATATACCAAGTATGAGAAGTGGGTAAGATTATTAACTTTTTTCTCATACAAATTCTTTTCTTTTCATATACCACCGCTTCTTGGCTATTTTACGGGACTGGTTGTGCATATACGTTGTTTTTCACAGCGCAACTCAACTGTTTATATAATCACTGCAAAGTGTACGTATATTTTTCCAAGAAAATAAAGAATGTTGCTGCCACTTTTTCTATTATATATTTTTTTGCGTGATCAAAGTTCACTTGTACAAAAGGAATATTATACGATAAGAAAATATTCCTTTGACTTGCTCTACTTTTTTTCTTTTTTTTCTTGTTCGTTTTTTTCAAAGTGTTCTCTAGACGACAGAGAATAAAAATTACTTCACTCCTTTTTCTCTCAATCACTTTTTTTCTCTATACCTTTTTTCAATTTTGAGATATAACTGTATAGACTAGCAAAAAGAGTTTTTTTGTGAGAGGATGATAGCAGCAACAAGAAAAGAGTGAAGAACAGTGAAGAAAAGAGATTGATGAGGCACACTGATTTCTCTGGGTTTTTTTTCTTTTTCTTTTTTTTCTCTCCGCTCGTTTTAAGCGAGAAATAAGCAATATCTATTTATTTCACGAGTTTTCTCTCCTTCTCTCTGAATATATAAAGCAATAAGATTCTTTTTTTTCTGCCGCTTCCTTGTGTAACAGTTGTTACAACACTTGTTAATCTTGTTGGCACAATCCGACCAAAAAAAGACGACAAAACGGCTGGTGAAAAAGAAGAAAAGGAACTTTTTCTCTGTTAGGATTACAGGAAAAGGCAATGATGATGGTAATATAATGCTGGTTTGGTTTATTACAACAGAAAAGCAGCAGGACAAGGATGTGATTACGGTTTTGGTTGGTGAGGCGTAGAAGAGGATGAGAACGGGCAAAAAATTTGTGAAACAATGTGTATTATTATTGTTACGATTTTTGGAACACGGTTCATGCAGGATAGTTCAGACAGGAAGCTTATAAGATGATAATGATGAGGAGGAGTATGACATAGTTACTGGAACCTAGCCAGGGGAACACTGTGAGCAGAGAAAAAGACTCCGGTTAGCTACTTGTTGGTAGAGAGAGCGTCTCCTCGAGAATGTTGTATTCGAAAGCGAGAGAGCGCAAAGAGATTCTAGTGTGGTTGACAGAGTAATGCTTCTGTTGCTTTCGCTGCTGCTACTACTTTCGAGCACACACTTTTCACCGAGCTCTGTTCCTCCATAGGTTGAGTTGCTGAGTAAAGCGGAGAGGCGAGAAACATCCGCTTATATGTAGGAGTCATTTTTTCCCCTCTTGTCTCCCTGTGTGCTGCTAGCGTCACATTATATTAGAGCATAGCATCAGTAGCAGCATAGAAGTGGGGCAGCAGCAGCAGAAGCAGCGGTAGAGATAGAGATAGAAAGACAGCGAGCTATTACCATGCTACTGCCGAAAAATGCTAAGACACGGCAATCATTTCCATGTAGCAGCTAAATGTACTGGTAACATCACCATGCCCCTACAACAACATATACCTACCTACTTTATTCCCAGCACCGTTACCGTTTCGTAATGCATTGGTAAACATTGGAACGGACACCAGCACCATCACCAAGCCAGGACGGGGACGGACACCGGAATTTGGTTGCTTTTTTTCTCAGTAAATTTCTTTTGTTTTTTCAACTGAGAGTAGCAAAAAAATAGAAGAGAAAAGAAGTGTGATAAAGAGGGATGGTGATGATGCTTGTCATAATTGCTTAACAGATAAGAAGTAAATGGCTTCCCACTTGTCCATTCTCTTCTAATCTCTTATCTCGTTTGCCTATTTTGCAGTTTTACTGTAACTCCATTTTCCATAGAGTGGAGCCACAGAGCCGAGAAAACAAAAAAATATACGTTGAAAGTTGAAATAGTTTTTATTCAAAATCAAATAAATGGAAACTACAAAATCAAGAAAAGTTGTTGGACGATAGAAAATAAAAGAAATTGTAAAGGAAAAAAGTATCTGAACAGAAATAGTAAACAAACCCGATAGTACTGTCATTCCTGTCGTCATCATTTATTGAGCAATCTTTTTATCTTGGATTTGGAATACATATTTTTGGGGCAAGCTGAGATACAGTGCTGGTTTGTACTTACAACCCATTCATATGTAGGTATGTATGTACCACGGTTTTTTGCACATCCTCAAACATTTACTCCCTTACTCTAATCAACCAGCAAAGTGGAATGAACGACTGGAGGAAAAAAAGAAATTATTATGAAGTATGAGAGAAAGAGAGAGAGAGAGAGAAAAGGAAAGAGATATAGAAAATATAAAGAAGAAAAAGTCTTCGCTCATCATAACATGCCTGGCCGAGTATGGCATGACGATACGGTGTATATTATGGACATCTATAAGGGAATATTACAGAACAACTCAACAATTCCGCAGTTCATCTGTAACAACCACCTATTTTCCTTTCTCGTCGCTCTTTCTTCCCCAGTCCTGTTTAACGGTAAGCCATGAACAATTCTCTCAATATCCATACTCAATACCATTTTTTTATACTCTTTATCCTCGTTTCCATAATTGTCTGAGAGTCAAGAAAGATATGGGGGACAAAGGAAAAAAATAGAGAGAAAGAAAGAAAGATATAGCAGTAGTAAAAAGAAGTGGCACAAACTCCCAAAGAAGAATCAAATAGGCCTGATCCATTCATAATGATTTTTCCTTCTTCATCTTCTACCTCTTCTTCCCTTTCTCTCCCTCTCACTGTGTCCATACATATTATAGTGAGGAGTTCCTCTTTCACAATTTTTTTTTCTCCTGTGGCAAAAAAAACAAAGTTTACTAGCATGTAGTTGTGGGAGTTGTAGAGGGTAGTCACACGTTCAAAACTATGTAGCTTCTGGTCTTGTTTCTGATATTGTTGTTATTTTTTCTCATTTTCTAGTTATCGCTCGCTCCTTCTCTTTCTGGATAATATGACTGGCCACTCTCCAGATAGAAAGTGAGTGAGTGGCATAGTAAAAAAAGAAAACAACAAACCGTGCACTTCATTCTCTACTTTATTGTTGTATTCCATATTTGTTTGTTAAAAACAACCTGAAAACAAACACTACCCCTCTGCAAGTACATATAGAACCGCCATAAACGTGTGTGTGTGTGTGTACATTGAATAACATGTCGTCTGCTTGGATGCATCATGCATGCTGAGCTGATATTATTATTATTCCTATACGGGAAATCAACAACCCAAGAAAGCTGACTGGATAGATGATGATGGCGATGGTGGTGGATTGATATTTTTCTATCATACTGACATTCCTCTACTGCTTTCTTCTCATGTTTTCCATCAAGTTCCAATATCCAAGTGGTTTCACTACCACCACCACCACCACCATCAACCACCACATCAGCCATGGTAAAAAAAATATAACGCCAAATTTTTTTATACTTCCACTCAAACTTGGGCTACTATCACCGCCACCACTGCTACTGCTCAAGAGAGGAAGAAGAAGCAGTATGGGGCATGCCACTGTTACTAGTAATACTACCGCTATTATGATAGGGCCCACAAAATAGTAAAAGTGAAGTGAGTGCCACAACTTGAAAAACTGGTTGGACTAGTGGTGATAGTGCTACTGCTGTTTTTACTACCAGGATGCCACCGCCACCAACATTACTCCCGTTTGCGGAATAAATCAATAAGACCTGGCCAGACTCCTTCCTTCTCTCCTTTTATTTTAGCCATCATCCAAAAAAAAGAAGAGGCCCTAATAATATTCAATGTGTACATGTGAAAAAGCACGAGTATGCTGCTCAAGAGGAAAAGAGAATGAGATATTATTATATAGATATTATATGGAATTGAACATCCACCCATGTGCAGCAGCAGCAGAGTGAACTATATGTGTGCGTAAGTATATTATTTCATATTTATGTGTGTGTCTATCGTCCTCCTATCTTCTTGGAATAGCTGCTGTATGATGGGCACTTTCTCTCACGACTATTGAAATATTATGCATGAAGCATTCATGTGCTTGCTGCTGTGCTGCTGCTGCTGCTGCTGGTTATGAAAACGTAATAGCGCTTCCGTTTTCTCTTTTAGCGCATTTTTTTTCTTCTTCTTCATTTTCTATATCTTTTCTCACGTCTCATTCGCAGTAAAATGGCAATAATCTCATGTATATTAATACAGGATAATACTCCATATTGTTGTTAATGCTGCTGCTGTTGTTGTTGTTGTTGATGTTGAGTCTTTTTTTCTGTGTACGGAAACAGCAGTAATGGCAGCAGCAGCAGCAACTTTGTTTTTTTGTGAATATGAGTGAGTGAGTGTTTGTGTACATCATCAGCTTTAGCTGCTGTTGCCTTCGTTGTTGTCGTTTTCAGCTCTCTCTTTTTTGCTCGTTCTCTTTTGTGCCTTTTCACAATGTTCAACGTAATGTGAAAAATAAAGGTATTCAATGGATGATAGCAGAGCAGTATTATTATTATTATTATTAAGCCTTGTAAAATATCCATCCCCGACGATGACAACGCTCAAGCTTGTGCTCCATCATGCCTGTTATTCCAGTACGACGTGCACAATCGCTTGGTATGAAAAAAAGTAGAGAACGAATGAACATCCTCTCATATTCTACACTAGCCCCCATATGCATGTCCCCGTCGTCATCGTTGTCGTCATCATCAACAATACTCTCTTATATAATATATCTATCATCATCATCATAACGTACAGTCATTCAACGTCTTTCACATTGTTTCTTTCCCTACTATTTTTTTAAATGCATTATTGTTAATATTATTATTATTATTTACGTTCAACGAAAAATAAACTTTGTGTCTATTTTTTTCACTGTATTTATTTACTTCTACTACTACTACAATCAAACCACCCACTTTCATCTACTTTACCAACTGCCAAACAACACCACCACTATCACCAGCACTACTCGTGTCTTTTTTTTACCTTTTCTTTCTTTCTTTACTTTTTTTGTTGAAAACAGGCACAATGCTGTTTCTGATGCTGATGATGATGATGATGTTGATGACGGCATAAAAATTTATATCATATCATGTGGGACACGGCACTGCTGTTATTTTGCGTTGTTGCGTGCATGCTATGCTGGTTTGATATATGAGTACTCCCACCATCCACCACTTCTACTTCTGCTAGAATAAGGGCTTTATTGTTGAGTGTGTACTTGAAAGAGAGGCAGAGAGAGAGACACACACACAAACACACACATGCCTAAACAACAAGAAGATGTGTGTGTGTGTGTGTGAGCGAGAGAAAGAGAGAGATGTCAATCCGAGTGTGACTGGTAAGTATATTTACATGACGAGCAAATGGGATGATGGTGCTTCTAACAAGAACGATTTGCGTGTTTTATACTAGTAACATCATATCATCAGCATGCAGCATTGTTAAAGACGAGAGACATGATGGTGGAGGTGGCGATGGTGTGGAGAAAGAAGTGGTTGCAAAAGCCGTGCTCATGTGATATCCTGATGATGATGATGAGATACAATCCCTTGTTTTACATTTTGTTGCCTACATGATAACAGATCCGTATATTTTTGCAGATTTTTTCCCAAGTTTATTTTTCTTGTTTGCAACAAAGATTTTTATATTGTCGCAAGCATTTTTCTTTCCTTCTCGTTCTCTCTCTCTCTCTCTCTCTCTCTCGCTTTTGCCTTACCACCCATCGACTTTTGCATGCAAAGAGAGTAGTAAACTTTTCTTTTTTTTGCAAATAATGGAGGTTGAAATTGATGTAAAAAAGTGTGTGCTACTTTGTATGCATGTAAGTATGATGATGCCGACTAAGGTAAATAAATATATTATTATACTACTGCTACTACTACTAGTGCATTGTTTGACCATACAAAATGTTGTTAACAGGAGGTGGCACGATGCGAGCGAGAGATAGAGAAAGAGAGTCTTTTTTACAGAGTGAAGGAATGGGTAAAGTTTATCTGAGGAAATAAAAAATAATGGATGGACCTTGCTAGAAGGGTTGGAAAAAAACATGTCATAATATAATAATAATAGTAGTAGTTGTTGTAATATAAACTATGTGACTAGTTTTGTGCAGGCAAAACATGCATGTTTGCATATAATACACTCACTTTCCATATGTTTAAGTAAAATAAAAATGCTGAAACTGTTAAAGATATACATAGTAAGAGGTTAAAGGGTGCCGATATACCTGTTTGTTTTGTTTGCTTTTTTGTGCTTGTCTCCGATGTCTTTTGTTGCCGTTGCTGTTGTCGTCGTCGTCGTCGTCGTAAATGTAAAAGGTGAGATGAAAGGAAGAGGAAGACGAAAAAAGGTAATGTGGTGGTTGTAGCTTGCTCAAAAAAAGAAGAAATACCAACAGCGTAGTATTTACAAAGGGCATTTTACAATGTATATAAGATGGTTGATACAATGAAAAGGTAAGGTAAGGTGTCACTGCTGCTGCTGTTTTTCTACGTTGTTGGTAGTAGCTTCTTCTCTTGGGCTTTCTCGCTTTCTTCCGCGAGTGTAATATTTTTTTCTCTCTCTGAGAGAGTTTATCCTACAGAAAAAAACTTCTGCTCTACTGCCGCTGATTATTATGGTAATGCATTTGGTGGTGGTGATGGG
>JAHZMT010000140.1:0-26264 GCA_027743785.1 Sinhomidia bicolor
CACTCAATGGCGAGTGAATGATAGATAATAATGTGGTGTAGGGGAAAGAAGAAAAAAAAATAACCGAGTAGTTTTTTTATATGAAAATTATATACACTGAACAGCATAATATATAATACATACAGTCCATGTGTGAGTTGAGCTTTATTCCTATTTTTTTAGTAAAAACCAAAAAAGGAGCAAAAGTTGAAGAGTGTTTACGATGATGATGCATGCGAATACATCTATCACCCGTCGGTCGCACACACACAATACAAGCATGCACAATATCACCACAAGAAGCTCTTACAATTTTTTTTATCTTGTTGTATTTGTATGTACCTTGAATTTAAGTAACTTTCCCTCAGTGTTTCATTTTACTGCTGCTGCTGCTCTTGCTACAGCTCATCCTTACAACGGTGATGATGATCATGATGACGATGGTGAAAATTCAAGTGGTCGTGGTGTGTGGCGGCATAAGCAGCAGTGTTGTTGTCATTGAAAAGCAAAGTGAGCAGAGAGGAGGAGAAGGGAGAAAAAGTGAAGAGTGTCATTTTGTTACTAGTCACATTATTGACATTACATGCTCTACCTATCTTCCTCTTCTCCGCAAACAGCTCTCTACATTTTTTTTCCTTTCTTTCTTTCATTGAAGATATAATAATAATGCGCCTACTTCTTTCATTCTTGAGGGAATTTATCTTCGCCAGCAAACAGCCATAGAGAGTACGTATATGTTGATGTACATCATCATGTACATACATTTATAATAGAGATAGACAGAGAAAAATTGTTCACAAGGGTAGGATTTTCTATTGTAGCTAGACGTAGTCAAGTTGAATATGCTTGTGTGTGTGTCGGCAGCAGTTGACGGTTTGTTATTCCTTCCTTGTTAGTTTCTGTGGTTTACTCTTTTTTGGTTCGACTTTTACACTTTTGAAAAAGAAACGAAATATATATATAAAAAAAAGAAGTGATAGACAAGACGGAAGGAAATAGGGAAGACGACGATGAAGAGAGAGAGAGAAAAAAAAGGAATGAAAAAAACTGTCTCTCAAGGGGAATCTCTGAATTCTCTTTTGGGGTTTCTAATTTACATGAGAAGAGTTCATACATTGCAAATGCTTGTTCAACGTATGTATACAACTATACAAGCACACACTCTGACATTCCTACTTGATGTTATTGTGCTTACACTACATAAGCATACACACACTCTCTCTTAAAAGGCCTTATTGTGGTTGGTGATGGTGAGGTTTGCATTATGTATTTCAATTGTCGTTTGTTCAATACCAGCAGTCAGCAAGAGCGGTGTGGTCCTAACAAAATACTTTTTAGAAAATGAAAGAAAGTTAATCGCTGCAAGGCATGTATTTTTTCGGTAAACTTCAAGGTAACATAATAATAGGCGTACTCTTTCTTTATCAGGAAGAAAAATAAGAAGGAAAAAAATGTCTTGTAGTATTGTGGCTTTTTAATACAATGTCAGTCACACACACACAGGTTTCGCTTACAATAAATGAGTACGGTCACGTGCGATGCTATTTAACCAGTTTATTATAGAGATTGTATATATTTGGACAAGGAAAGTTTTTTTTTGAGTTGACTACAGCACATTCTATTATAAAGTGACAGTGTCGGTCGATAGTAATCAGGATATGAGCTTTAGTAGCTCTATTGTTATTTTCATTGTTAAAAAACTTTTTAAAGATATAATAGTGTATAATGTAGTTAAATGCAAACGAGCTTTAGCAGTTTCTTTCAAGCAGAGTATATGTATTATTATGCTAATAATATACACATAACATATATATTTATTTAAAAAGTTGGATCATTTGTAATGTGTGCATATCATATACAAGAGAACGTGCATTTATTATGATTGTGTTTTGTAATAATGTAGCTTTAATGAAAATTAATAATAATAATAACTAACGAAAAATCCTTTCTTGTTTTGTTTGCAGGTAAGCTTGTTACGAGAGACTGAAATGTATTTTTGTTCTTCATTCTTTCAATCCATTTATCTTTCCAAAAATGAAGTCGCCGCAGGTATGTATGTAACGTAGTAAATATAAGTAGGCATAATATGTATTTTGGTAAGCAAGTGGCAGAAAATAACTGTCTGGCAATGCAGACAAAAATTGTTCACACAAGCATGTCATAACATTTATAGCTCTAGTCTTTTTACATGCATACGTCGGAAAAGCCCGTTGATCGGTTAAATTGACAAGAAAAGCGGAACAGTAGTTCTGGACTAGTCACGAGTTAGTTGACCTGTAAATAACGGACTCAAAATAGCTCAACTGACTTGACCAGACATTGTGTAGACCTGAAAGCATAAACTTTCCTTTGCAAGTTTATAGGATTATTTCTGGATAATATACAGCATGTATGTTTTATACAAAATCATTAATCCAAATCACCTGCAGATTTGCTTTCAAAAACTTTGTTGTTTCCTTTTCTATTTTATCGACTTCTTTTTTTGTACAGAGAAAAGCTAACATTATTTACACCATTACGCGCTTACATTTTGATGCTCACACACGCTCAATCCAGCGCGCGAACGTATCCAGAAATACTACTGCAAGACAAGCCATAAAAAATTCTTCAAAAACTACACCACTGTCTGCCTGCACTACTCACTCCATTTACTACGCTTGAATATAGGAAAGGTGAAACAGTAGAAAATATATAATACAATACGGAACTTTTGCATTTAAATAATGGAAAAGCAACATCTGCATGACTGATAATGGAGTATGTTTCCTTTCTTCTGATGAGAAAGTATGTCAATCTGTTACACACTGGTACTACTGTCATGTGATACGTTTGTTTCCAGTACATATCATTTCATTCAGGTAGTAAAAAATAAATCCTACATAGTGTCGTGTCGCAAGAACCAATGTGCTTGAGAGTGAACATAAATTACATATGTACTACCACCACTCCTGGGCGAAGTGATGATGCCAGTATATATATATATATATTTATGTATATACTTTAACTACACATTATAACTACGTACAACATGCCAGTCAACTGTTACGAGTTAACAAGATTTTCTATCATGAAAATCTAAATACAAACAGAAACAACACAAAGTGGTAGATCCGAGTTGCTGAAATAGTGCCTTGATCAGCATTATCTGTACCTTCCGATTTCCTGCTACAACTTGCACTATATAATTAATACTGAACTGAATGTTATATTGTATATGTAGTGATGATGATGACACAGCAAAAAAAATAAATCTTTTATGTTCCAAATTTTGAGTGCATGTATGATATTCTTCAATACTTCACAAAGAGGAAAAAATCATGTCACCCGTTAAAAAGGCTCATTGAGCGTTTATAATGTATTATGACATATTGTTTGGACGTTTAGAAAAAAACAGTCAGTCATGAAACTGTGATAATATAAAATATATATATACATCTAATATGCTCAAAAATAATATGCTGTTTGATGGCTTCACTACTCTGATTTATACCAATATATTCATAAGTCATCATAATGATTTTGTTCTTTCACTACAAACTGCACTACACTCTCATGGCACAAAAAATATTGCTTGTATTGTATATGTAGTCGTGTCATGCATACACACAGGGAGCATTTACTTTTTTTTATATTCTAATGCTCAAGTCTGCGTACATGAACAAAGTGACTTAATGACTCTTTAATTCATAAAAATATTTGTCAATTTGGTTATCACCTACCTATTTCAATGAATACAAAACTTGACAAAAGAAGAGGAAAAAAAATATGCAAGCTCATCGAATCATGCATGATTTATACCAATATATTCACAAGTCATCATAATGATTTTGTTCTTTCACTACAGACTGCACTATACTCTCATGGCACAAAAAATATTGCTTGTATATATAGTCGTGTCATGCATACACACAAGGAGCATTTACTTTTTTTAGATTCTAATGCTCAAGTCTGCGTACATGAACAAAGTGACTTAATGACTCTTTAATTCATAAAAATATTTGTCAATTTCGTTATCACCTACCTATTTCAATGAATACAAAACTTGACAAAAGAAGAGGAAAAAATATGCAAGCTCATCGAATCATGCATCATATACATACGTGAAAGTTTACAAAAGAATGAATTTTTAATATTGTGAGAAGCTTTATGTGAGGGAAGATGATATTATTAAAGAAGGAGTTTATGTGTGTGTGTGCATATAAAATATAATGTTTGTTTTGTGTGCTAAACAGTTAAGCTGTTCCGTAAGCAAAATAGGTCCGTTAGTTTGCGTTGTTTGCTAATAATTACTTTACTTTTGTAACCACCCTGCTTGCATTCAAAAAATTTTTTATCATCCTTATATACATATATGCATACATTCGTCTGTTTCGTCTCAATAATAAATTATTATTATTATTGCTTTACTGGTCTAATTTTGTTTCAAAATTAAACAAGCCATCCGTGATTTTTACATTGATGATGATGGCTCTAATCTTCTTGAAGCAAAGCAATAGCTGTTGTCAACTTTGTGAATTAGGTTGCTGGTTGGTGCTGCTGTTGCTGTTACTGCGCGAGTCGTTGTTGCGTTGACGTGTCATTCTGTTTAGTGAATAGTCATACTACTACTACTACTCGTCATGGATCTGTAATGTCGTTCTGTTATTGTTGCACAATGAAAGGAACAAGATAAATGATGTGTCATTTCTGTAGTTTTGCAAATGTTACGCTACGCTGTGTTCCGTCTTCAAAAAAAATTTTCAACTCAATAATAAATGTTTAGCGACTGTGATAAATACTGTCATGATCGTAACTGTGACATAAAAAAGTCTATTTTTCTCGATGAGCATTATTTTTTTCGTGGCAAGTAGAATGAGAAAATTGCAAATATATGTATAATGATTCCCTTTCATTGCAATGCATTAATAAAATTATTCATCGTGTGAAATTGTGAACAACAAGTGCATCCCTGGGTGCTTCATAATGTGTTGGTTACTTTCCAAAGTGTGTGTGTGTGTTTTTATATTATATTATGAACCTGAACTTGGCACAGTTTGAATACTGACCACAATATATTTATTCATTTTAGTTGCTTTTACTCTAGCAGACAATAAAAAGCACACATTTTACATACATACCAAATACCTACTTTAAAACTAATAGTTCAAAAACAACGTGACATTCAAAAATCTAATGCCAAAGTAGTAATAGTAGGTACACAAGCAATATCATTTTAATATAAAGGGAATGGCTAATTTCTTGTAATGAGGGGCAATTCAAAAGTCATTCAAATATACATTTAAACTGAAAACAAACATTTATTTGATCATGTAAAGGTGTTTTTTCCGAATGCATCTCGAACGTGTAACATACAAAACATATACACTTTTATGGTGTGTCATTGCATGTTAGATGAGAGTAAAGAATTTATGACGAGTTCCCCGTTATTAACCACCACATTTTACGAGCATGTTTTTTTTTCGAATGATTTTCTCTCCCCAAAATGTTCTGCTCCACTCTTGCTCTTTATTTTAATCCACACGAGCGGTTTGGCTCAATTTAAGTAATGCTTCGATAAACGTTAAAAAGCGTGCTAAAATATTTTACTTCATTAACTTCCATAATGAGAATCAGTAGTTGAAATTACATGCTTGTGGTTCTCACTTACCTCCCAGTTTTGAGTAACGTTTGATCTCCTCGAGAAAACTCTTTGGATTGGGTCCAGAGAACAACGTCAACAAGTTATTACGCTTACCTACTACTACTACTACAACCTGTCATTTTGGTAGACTGGTGGTGGTGGTGGTGAGTGAGATCTAATCACAAAAAACCCATGCCGCCACGACCACGACGACTTATATAGCATTATTATTTGTATAATAGGCCAAACTTATTGATTTGTACAGTTCCTTATACCATTTTCAAAACTTGGCTACATCCACATTTTTGACATTCTATAAAATTACAATTTTCAGAGTTATTAACATCACGTAGTAAAAGTATAGAGCCCCATATATATTTATTATGTGTACGCACATAATGATCCCGATAAAACTTTTTAGAGACATTTTATTCAATGTTTTCAATGTGGGCTACTCATAATAACGTGTTCCCAATACATGAACGGATGAACTACCATCATAATAGGAAATTATCGCCATAAATAACGTGACAGTAATGATGATTATCATAACCTGTAATCATTGCTCATTTTTATCAGTAATAAAAATCAAATAATTGGAAGTGCACCCGTTCCAACCACTTACTTTATTCAGTACACCGTTTGCTTGTACCGACACCATTATTATTATTATCATTATTGCATAACATGTTTTCATCAAAAATGTGTGTATGTGCTTGCACACACAGTGTGTGTGTACAACAAAAGGCGTACTGACGGACGTTGCTCTCGTCCGTCCTCGCCCTTGGTACAATTGTAGTGCTCATGTCGCTTCTGGGAGAATTTAAATACTGGGTAAGAGGAACTATTATGCACAGCAGCAGCCAAGTCGATCGTACGTCATGCATATGCAATACTAGCAGGAATTAGCTTTTTTAATGCTCTGCATTTCGCCTCGCCTTCCCTTCCAGCCAAAAACATGTACTTAAAAAATACTTGAAGTTGGCATCTTTTTATATGTATGAATGAAAATGTATGCAAGTTCTATGCAACATACTAACTAATATGCTGATGTAGATCCAACTATGAAGTTATAGAAAAGCACATATATTTCGATTCTCTTCCTGCACCATCACCACACAGTAAAGACAAATAAGTCAAGCGGAATTGCTGATAAATCGAAAACGAGCATGTTGGCAATTATTTCTACAGTAATTACCAACATTCTGCTTACATAATCAAACGGAATAGTAGTGTGTGTACACCACCGTTGGGTTTCCTCTTCTCCTTCATTTTATGTTCGATGGTCACCACCAACATCATCCTCCTCATCGTAGATCGTAGTCATACAGTATGCATGAATACTCTCAGTGAAAGACGTACGTACATAGTGCAAAATCATGTATCAAACGGGGAATGGGAAATGAATGAGGATAATTATCACATCAGTAAGTCAGGACATAAAGTCACGTCGCTTTTGCTGCTGCAACTCCATTGCATTTTTTTTTCTTGTACGTTTTTTTCTCGTTACAATGATTCTCCAATCTACTGATACTATCGAGATGACTGCTCGTTTTGGAATCTCTTCACTTTTTGGATTATTGTTTCGTTAGTAGTCAAGTTGGGAGCGAAAATTGCTTTCCGATAGCACCGCCAACATCATCACCACCACCACCACTACCGCTCTATTCTACGCTCGTATCACATAATTCCATTACTATCACATTTTGATTTCAACTTGTACAAGGAGGAGAAAAGGGCGTTAGGTGCGTGGCGTGTAAAACGTAGAGCTGTTTAGTAAAAGTATTCGTTTTTGCTTCCGTCTTGTGCACCATAGCCTTGTATACTCTCTTACTGTTTTCCTTGGTCTACCGAGAAGCCCAAGGAGCAATTGTGAGAAGGAAGGCAAGATAAGATTGTGTGTGTGTGTAAAATGCCCTGAAACAACAAGAGGAATTCTCGAGGGATAGAAGTAATATAAGACGAGGTTTAGTTGATGAGGCGGTTCGGTGGCGGTGGTGGCGCATTCCAAAATAATATATAGGTATCCATCGTGCTCTAAAGTTTCTCCTGCCATTCTACTGTTATTACTGGTGATTACGTGGCAGTTATCGATTTATCCTGACTTCATTAACAATGATTTATGTACATGATAAATGTCCAAAAAAGTCCGATGGTCTCGTCGATAAATTGTTAAAGAGAGGTCGTAATAGTATTGTATTCTCCTCTTCTGTGCTCCTAAGGGGAAGCTCTACAAACCAATAATTCCGATCAAATTCTGACACCAAAGCAATTGATTACAACTTTACGCATGCTTAATACTTATACCCACCACCTCTCTCCTGAAAAAACGTTCCACAATTTTTTTAGAAGAAATAAAAGCTCATTTTGCAGAGATAACAACAGATAAATAACTGACCTTTCACTCTCACGTGGAGCGTATCTTGTTCTTATCATGTCTAAGTGGCTATTCAAGACAATATAAACTTTTAAATTAGGGAAACAATCTTGTTTTTTTGATAAATACTAAATTGCAAATGTCACTTTTGTTCTTTACAGAGCAATGTTTTTTTTTGTTAAATAAAAAATTCAAAAAATAAGTTAGGCACAAATATATCTCTCATTATTACAAGTATCTTGCCAAATTGTCAAAAAGTACATTCATGTAAAACATAAATATGATATTCTAACAAGTTCCCAAACCGTGACACATTTCTTTCCGCGAGACTATTTTTTTCCTCGTTGCGCCATTGCACCACTGATTTTTCTAATCAGTCTCTCATCGGGAGATTTTTTGGTGAATATATATATATATATATTCTTTCCTTTCAACTAAAGTAGATCTTTTCATGATGACCCCAAACTAAATAGCGTGATTCTTCATCATCATCGTCGTCGTCATCATAGCCATCACATATAACTGTCGTGCTGGGCTGTTCATGACAAAAACTCAACTCAGCGGCTGATTGCTAAATCGTGATTTGCACACTATAAAGGAGTTTTGTAAAAATTCACAATGATTCCTTTTTATTCCCTCATTGTTTGTCCCATTATTGCCATTATTATGACCACATACAGTAAGAAAAGAGAAATAGGTATATATAGTATACTGCTGCGCCCCGTGACAGTTTTTCTTTTTTGACTTTACAAATAAAAAAATGAAATACACGCAGAGAAATATGACATGATGATCCACGTTTTGAGATGAGTCCACTTACGCATTATTTAGTCTGAAGAAAAAATGCATGCAGTCAGTATAACTTCCATATAATAATAATAATAATAATTGTTCTCAACAATGCATAATACCATTACCTTACTTTTACTGTTGAAAATGCATCATTTTTGGTATGGTAAATTTTCCCCAAGGGTCTTTTGTCTTTTCTGGTATGACTGCTCTCTTTAAGAATATTTTTATTAGAATTTTTTAAAGAAAAAATCAGATTCTACACACATCATATATCGTATCAAAACTTGTCGGTGTTCAAAACGTTTTTTTTATTTAAAAAAAGATGAGTTGTGTACATGTATGATGATGATGATATATTATTATGATAAAGTTCTCTAATCGAAGCACACTGTAAACTTTGTTTTTAAAACAAGTGATCCTCTTCTAGTAGGAATTGAAAGAAAGTCATGAAATCTCCATTAATCTTAAAAAAATTAATGATGTGCCGCACAGTTCATATAAAAACCAATTTCGCTGTTGATATCTGTGAGTGAACGAGTGAGTCGTGTTGCAAGTGTACCACAAGAGCCTGAAAGAGGGGCAGTTTTGAAAGAGTTGTTGTAAATACGTATTACTTTGCTAAAGACTTTTATACTAACAAGCCATGTTTCATCAGAGAAAGACACGAGCTTTAAATGCTAGAATGGAATGTGGTGCTGCTGGTGGCAGTGGCAGTGTGGTGCGCTATTGTAAATGAAACGGAAATTTCCCATACATTTTTTGCTCAATACACTTTTATATTATTATTGCCTACACAAAAATTCATTTTACAGCCATCATATTATGACAAATTATATGACATGATGATTATGATGCACTTTAAATCCAATTTTCCTCTATCTATTCACTACTATACCTCTACCGCAGCGTAAAAGGAGTACTGTTTGTTCTGACTACTACTACTCACTACTCCCTTGTGAATTTACATGAATAAAACTAATTTACCACAGAGAACAGCCAAAAAAACCATCTATGCCTACCTTACATAAATACCTAAGTAGAATTCTGGGATATGCTTTATGTCGATAATAATGTGCACATGATGATGACCAATAACAATAATATGCACGCACGTACCTGGCTTGATTTTTATGAATCAACCACTTACGGTTTTTTTTCAGTCATTATCATAATCTTCTCTTGTAATGTAGTATATACTATAATGTGATACGATGGACTACATTACATGATCATTTTGCCAAAGATATTTTTATGCGTCACTAAATGTGCTATACTTTGTAAATAGGTATATGAGTGAAAGAAGAGAGTTTACCCTTGAAGTTCATTTTACCTGTGTGCTTTACGCATATTTTTTTTGGTTGAATTAAACTATTCTTACCTATTGTCTTTATAACTTTAGAAAATATAGGCTGCGTCTATATATATACATATGTAAGTATTACAATGAGTGAGTGACAGACAAAAATGCAATTGCATTAATGGATTATCTTTATCCCCTTTTCTCTTCTCTCGGTAGTCGCTTTTTTTTCTAGTTGATGTCACCTTGTTCCTCCCCATCATCAACACTGTTGTGGTTACTGGTTATGTTGTGGTTGCACCTTGCAGTAAACTGTTGTGCACACTATAGGCAAAATATTTTCCCCAATTTTATTTTCAAAGTCGTGTGTGCTGTTGTGTGTGTGTACCTACATAGTATGAAATAGCAAGCTGATTGATGGTCTCGACGTAAATTATCTTGAATTTTGAGGTGTACAGAAAAAATAGTGGTCTGTGCATGACGTGTTTACTGTATAGATGATTTTTTTGACGAGTTCATGGTATAGATAGAATGAGTTTTAGAACGTTATGGCTTTAAGTGTGGCGTGATTCAAGTCCATTTTTAATGCCGCTATGAGGAGGCTCACGAATACTGCTCATCATCTCGTGAAATGAAAATCATTTTATAATTCGACTTACTTTCACAGTTTCATACAAATTGATTGAATTTATTGATAAGGTTAAGTAACTTAGGTATGTATATGCATAGGCATATAATATATAGAGTTCATTTAGTAATAATTAGGGAGAGGGGGTATGAAACAACGTCATAAACCACGTTCGTAAAAAAAACTTAATGCACCAAATTAAACTAGCCAAGGTGCGGATTAAATCACAGGTACACGACCAGAAATTTTAAAAAGCATGGTAGTTTCATTAGCATTATAGTATAACAAAACCAAAACTATCTGAATATATTTTTTTGTTTTTTTTCTAAATTGCGATATCGGGGGTCATGATCTTTTTAGAAATTATTTAATAGTCACGAATAAATTTTGTTTTTCTTTTGGCATATAGTAAAGAGACATTTAGGTCGTTTAAATTTTAAAGGGGGGTTAGAAAAAATGCTGTGTCTTTTTTAAAAACTTAAATACTCACGTAAATTTATGCTTCCGACAAACAGAAATTTTTACTATGACTTACTGCACTAGTCCTTAAAAAAGTAGATTGAAACATTGACTACGTGTATTGGTCAGAATAGAATATGGAAAAAAAAGATGACCAACATACGTATACGTATGCGTGCAGAGAAAGGCAAGCATTCCGCTCATCGGTTTTATTACATTATAATGTGCTTTACCCTACTTTTTTTCTAAATCTAATCTGATGGCGAAGACGACTGATGACAGAAAAGGAGTAGGTGAAATAGGTACGCAACCTATTTCAAATCTACCCGGCTGGCTGATAAATACCCTTCAGTATTTCATTTTGTGTGAATTTTTACGTCAATTTCGTGAGATTTTGAGTAAGTGCAAGGGCACAAATAGGTACACAACCTATTTCAAATCTACCCGGCTGGCTGATAAATACCCTTCAGTATTTCATTTTGTGTGAATTTTTACGTCAATTTCGTGAGATTTTGAGTAAGTGCAAGGGCACATGCATGCCCCCAAAAACAGACGGTCATTATTACATATCATCAACCTTGATCATCGTGCATTCATTCTGCAATAACGTATATTATTATAAGGGTACACCAGTAGCATAATAATATGATAATGTGCAACTTGGTCAAAAACTGGAACACAGCAGCAGCGCAGCAACAACGAGAAACAATATTGTACTATTAAACATATTGCATCAATCAGCATAAAAAGGCGCATGGCCACACCATATCACCACACATTTGAAACGATGTTTATCCCATAGCACTACTACTACCACTGCCTATTAGATATAAGTGCAATGTCCATTATCAACACTGCAATTTTGTCTGATGGGATAATGATGATGCTGCAATATTATTATCATGTCAGCACACACACATAAGGTTCAGGGCATCAGCATCATCATCATCAACAACTTTGCTACAACCATGATGATAACTCCTCTACTATACTACAAACTTTACTACTTATTCGGCTCACCACCACCACACACCATCTCCCTGGGTGAGTGAGTAAGCAAAGCGTCACGCGTCTGTCTCATGTAGTTTTACTTAACTATACGTATATTCTTTCTGCTGTTGCTGCTGCTGCTGCACACAGGGGTAATAATAACAAGTGAAAAGTGAGAAACTCGTTTCCACTTCCCACAACATTGTCTTTTTATGAACACGCAGCATTACTGCTGGTGATGATGGTGAAGATGAGAGTGTGCAACTAACTAACTACATGAGATTCTTCTTCCTTCTTGCAATTGCTCACAGCGGAGGGCAATTTCCAGCTAAATTGCATTCTCTGTTGTGAAGTGCTATATCCGCAGCCTTTATTGGATCCATTTCCATGCACTCACGTAAATAAGATGCTTCCATATATAAGAAATATAAATATATACTGTTATATGTTTTTTTTTTAATTCCCGTTATAAAATATTTTGCTTGCTTGGGTAAGCCGACAACAACAACTACTACTAGACGATGCCATTGTTTGTTGTATAAAAAAGTCGAATTCTGGTGCATGATGATGATGATGAAAATAATAATAGAAATAATAATGCAAACAAAAACATGTGCACATACTCTATTATTCTCTATGGTTTAGCTTGAATGAAATTTGTAAAGAATAATAAGTCCTTTGTTCCATGATGATGTCATGTCTTGGGTTAAAAAGTTTTTAAAAAAAATGCAATTCATTTCCTTTATTCATCATCATGGCGGTGCACAAAAGTGTGAGCGCGGAATGAAATTGAATTCTTTTTTTGTTATTATTATTATTGTTGTGTTTTCAAATTTGATAAATGTGCCACTGCTATATACTCAAAGGGTTAGAAAAATGATTGGGTACCATTGGTAGATCGACCCATTATTAGATCACAGAGCACAAGTATCCCAAAAAACGATCACGTCCCTTTACAGTCCTGTTTACCGATCACTATGCTTAATCGTCTAAAAAAAAATATCTAACAGCAGGAGTTGTCCTGCAGGCTGCTGCTGCTGCTACAACATAATATCACCTTTTGTGCGTGGCTAACTAGAAAATTGTAAACACATTTTCTTTCTTCGTTTACTCCTTGTTTACTTGTCTTCCTGTGCAAACCGAGCGGAAAAAGGAAAACGCATTTTACAACTTTCACAATAGCTAACTGGAGCGAAGCGTTCTTCTGAAATTGCTGGAAGGACTTTAGTACAACAAAATGTAAATAAAACTTTCCACAAAAACATGCCGAGTTTACTTTATACATACTTGTTAGTAAAAGTAGTAGTAGCATACTCAGAGTTGTAAAGCCTATGGTACTCGTTCTGTAGAAACAGCATATATTTATTTGGAATATAATTTTCCCTTCCATCCAGTGAAAAAGTCATAAAACATTCCAGGCAACCGACATAATGCATACACAGAGAGAGAGAGTTGGCGCAAATAAAAGTAGTGGTCAGTCAATACTATTAAGTTGTAATACTCTAAGTGAGTTGACGATAATGGAAGAGGAAAGAGACAAGAGCTTTAATAGCAATTATTGGATATTCACAAAAACCGGAAAGTGTATTTGCAGACCCCTTGTGTTAAAGCCTTCCACATAAGTTGTTTGGTTGTCGTTGTCATCGTCGTCGTCATCATCATCAAGTAGAGAATAGCAGCAGTTATGCCGCGTGTTTGACTACTACTGAACCCCGCCGACCGAAATAGTAAATGCACAGAAAGACAGTGGGAAAAGCAATAAAATACATATAGATATAAAGTTGCAAATATCACGTTTCATTTCATTTTATTTACCATACCACATGCCATGCAAGTCTCCCACCCGTTTTTTTCTCTCTGTGTACTTATTATTACTACTACGAGAAAACTACAACCGTTTGCTACTTCTTCTTCAGCAGAACGCAGTTTACTCATTTTACTCACTGACTAAAACTTATACACTCACTCACACCCGACTTTTAGAATACACAAAAAAGTATTTTGCTTGCTGAGTTTCCTTACAACAAAAACAACCATCCGCGTGCCACCACCACACCATCATCATCAAAAGTGCTGGATCGATTTTCTCGTAAAATTTTCCTTAATGCTTTTGCAAGAATGAATAGAATACTGATGGTGACGCATGAATTGATACATATACATATGTGTGTGTATTCATATCAGTTTATATTATACATGCGTATACATCTGAAATATTTTATTACTGACTTTTTCCAAAAAAAAGAACTTTATATAGCTTTATACATGCGTTACTTCGGCATTTAATTTTTTATAGGAAGTAAACAATGCAAGGGTAAGGGATAAGAATGCAAACTGTGTAAAGGCAAAGAAATTAATAAACAATAATAATAATATGCTTCAGGGATATGGCAAAGAATGTAGCTTTCTTTTAAGCCCTCCATCCAGTTCTGGAATCTACTCATGTGTACACGTATGTATGTAGGTACTATAATTTGCTGATGTTTTGATTGCTTTCTCATGCTACATATGATTTCCTAAAGTGTGAGTTTGAAGGGGTAAAATAATACCTTTCATTTCTGCTACATAATATGGAAAAGGTGTGATGTTCGTTCTCCTGGGAAAATGCTACACTCTTTTATAATAACACATACCTCTATACTCAAACATTTCCTGGAAGCATTAATTTTGTCGGTATTATTATTCCTCTGTCCATCCGTTGATTGATATACTTTTTGGAGCACCTGCTTGTTTGATTTTCATTAGTTAGCTTGCCAGCTCATGAATACTGCTTGCTGTTTGCTAGCTCATTATTTAACATTTTGTCATCGTCTTTGCTAGTTTCTTGTTGATAATAAAATGGCAACAGCAGCAGTATGTATAGCGTATGAGCTGTTGTTTGAAGCGTTTCAGCAAACTTCTTACATGAGAAAGTAAGCATGGGTGAAAATGAAAATTACATACTGCTGTTTGTATAATATGCAGCTTTGTTGTTGTTACTTGCTGAATTATTTTTCCTTGTTACGTACTGGGCACTGTTTTGATTTTGTATACAAAAGGAAATGTGATTGATTTTCATACTTTATGCCTCTGCGCAGTCAAGTATTGTATTTGTCATTGTCAAAAAATAAAACGAATAGAATAGAATTTAAAGTGGAAGTTGCATAAAGCTCTATGCTTGCCGTATACACATTGTTGTAAAGAATCTTCTCTGTTAAAGTTATGAATTAGACACGTGTGTACGTACGCTGATACTGCTTATGTATTTATCGATTACAGGTGCAAAGCGAATAATAAATTCTCTTGTGTCACTCAAAGAGTTGCAAGTCTGACAACTGACAAGAATGTCTGACTTATTATACCGACTAGCAACGAAAACCAAATCATGATGATGTATTATGCAACGTAGTAGTTCTGGTAAAGGTAGTAGTAGCAGTAGATTACATTACTACAACAGCACTAAAATACACTCATGACATTACAGGCCGTTAATTACATTTTTATCAAAAAGTTCAGGCCATGAAATTTTAAGCTAGTAGTGCGTACGTTGAAACATGCAATGGAGTAAATGGAAAATTATATTCCAGAGGAAGGGTAGAAAGAAACCGCAAAAATAGGAAGCTAAAACTTTTTTTTGGTATTTTGCCGTGTGCCATATGCTTACACAATCTATCCAAATGGCACAATTGCAGTTCACAGAAAAACATGACAGGAAAAGTTTTCGGCAGTTGGAACATAAACTTCCTTTTATTTCTTACCACCGCCACCACCACCACCGAGCACATTTTCACCTTAGATTAGACAAGAATAATTTACAGCTTTAGAATGAGCGTGTACAACGGTCGGAGGTTGGTTGGTAGGTAGAAAGGTGGTGTTGGTTGGTTGGCACGCTTTTTTATGCCTATAAAACTCAACTCCATCCTGATTACATTTTATAAATGCATAAGGAAGAATGATGGAGGTAACGAATTTTACTGAAAGCTTGCTTGATAAAAGTTTGCCATTAAAACTGTGTTTTTTTCGCCACAATGATAAAATGTAGTTGACCAAGATATTAGATGTAGATTATCCCTAATGGAAGTTATGGATAATCATTAGATTANCACAATGATAAAATGTAGTTGACCAAGATATTAGATGTAGATTATCCCTAATGGAAGTTATGGATAATCATTGGATTACCTCGTCATTATTCTGTACATAGTTGTACGACCAGACCTCAGTTATATGACCTCAGTTGTGCACAGTGTTGTTTTAAATGGACTCGACATGGAAAAAAATTGAGCGAATTGACTAAATCCTCTTCTTGCACACCTAATTTTTCATACCTAATACAATAGTACTAAAAGCTAAAATTTTGACACATGTGCATTTAATGAAAAAGTATACATTTTTTGAGTAGGTAAGCACATGTGTACTTTCTTTCATAAACTATGTATTGTGCGTTAATTAAATTCGTTGACGAGTACGTACATTATATGCTGGGCATGGACAAAACTTTAATTATTTATTCTCCTCTTATGGATACTTAATATTAACAACTAATAATTATTAATTACACCTTTCTAAATAAAGTTGTGTGCTTTTTCAAACTCATGACTCGGGAACACAAGCTAAACTTTGCGTGTTACACACTTCACTTTCATTATTTCGTACTCAACAAACAAAAGCTGAACAACAACTAACAAGCAAGCATTACTTTTTGCCGTTGGGTGATGATTAGCATGTGTGCAAACTTTACTTTTTCGGTAAAATGTGTAGTACGTGGGCGTGCTCTTTAACCGCACACATGCAAACTTTGTAGTGTTTTTTGGAGGGAGGGGAAGAAATTCTACATGTTGTAGGCGTTATTGCTAGTATATTATTATGTTTGATGATAAATTCAATTTTGCGATGATGAAATGTCCATAGTTCGCTCATATGAGGAGGGTTGCTTTTAATTAAAAATATTAAAAAGGAAAGACGGAATTGATTGAATGAAGACATAAAATCTTTGAAAAGCTCAATAGGCTTTATTTCCGTTTGTATAATAAATTTGCTTTGAGAGCTTTCTTTGAAAAATGCTAAGCTGAACTTTTATTGTAATCTTTTTTCTCTAGTTTTTGGAGCTTGTAAGGAGTAGTCCATTCGTGAACGCTTCATTACCGTGGCGTTCACTGACCCTGTTCGCCCCAACCAATTCGGCGATTCGTGAACATCTTGGAAATCGTGGCAAGATTGATAACTACACTGTGACGTATCATTTAGGTAAGTTATTTGATCTTTTTTATATCCATATATGTTTAGTATGTATGTATCGATTTCAACATAATATTTTAAGGATTTCACGTTTATCATCAACAACATTTTATTTTTTAGCAAACGTTGCGAAAAAGACATCCGAATTGGAGGAGTTTATATCGACCGAGTTGTCGGGGAATCCCCCAATTTGGATTACAAGAACTAACAAAAACGAGATCTTCCTTAATGATGCCAAGATAGAACCAGTGCGGAAAGATTTCATGGTGAAAAATGAACGCGGAATGGATCAGGTTCTTCACATAATCGATCGTGTTCTTGAGCCCTCCGTTCCCGAGTCCAGCGACTCCAACTTAATCAATCCAGATGCGAGAAAATTCTTGGAACGTTCATCCGCGTACAACATTACTGGACCGCATAGTATTACGTGAGCAAAAACAGTCTTTATTTTATTTTATTTATTTATCCATTGCTCGAGTCCGCCTGTCCGACTTCTGCCACATATCTAAATAATAATAATATTCATTCGTCAATATTTCTTTCAAAACTAATTGGCTAACGATGCTAATCGGACGGTCAAAAAATAATGAGCAAATTTATTATTCTTTTTTTTATTATTCCAAACAACAGAAAGTTTGCCAACAAAGCAAACCAACTCGGCAAGTTGGACATGTTCAAGAATATTGGACGGCACACATTTTTCATTCCAGTTGATGAAGCATTTAACGTAAGTGTGATGCAAAGTGGATGCAATAAACCAGACAAAATATTATTATGTATATTTGTCCAATTACGCACACCTCCAAATCATTTTGTTGAACACCCAACAAGATCCCCACAGGAATGCTTATATTATTTATTATCGACATTCTTTCCTTTACAAACAACTAGACGCAAACTTGTACGCAAAAGTAATTTCAAATTCCAAACAACGACGTTGGTCGTTATTGGTACACTCCATTCATGTTCTCATGCACACGTCCATATAACTTGTTTACCCTGATGATGATAATATGATATATACGATGAGCACATGATGCATTTTACCTACAAAGTGTACCATCATCATTATTATTATTACCATTTACTGATGCAATTTTTTTTTACTTCTTGTCAACAGCGCATTCAGCTTAACACTGTAGACGCAAAAGTTATCGATGGGCACGTGATTCCAAACCATGTCATCTTTCTAAGACCAGCCCAGCTCAGGACAAAATATGAAACTGCTGCGTTTTCCGCAAGCCTTCCCGTCTTCGTTGAATTCGATCGTCCAGAGAATAGCGACGGAAGGTGTACGTGACAAAAATGAAAATATACAATAATATTCCGAAAAAAGCCAGTCTTCTCTCTCCTCTTTTTTTCTTTCCTTTCTTTTATCATTTCTCAGCATTATTAGTATTACGACGAGTACATGAAAAAAGAATGAAAAATGATGATGATGATGCATAATTTTTTTGTGAGATTGCACTTTTCCCAGCCTGATGCTTCCTAATCATTTTTTGAGAGCGTTTTTCTTCAAGCTTTATTATTATTATTATTATGTGTTTTTTTACCTTGTATGTATATTTATCCTTTACACTCTATATAACTATACAACAACAACGGTATTAAAGAGAGGAGACCTATTGCAGCAGTTATATTTTATAGCTAAGCATGATTACACGGTACTTCTCTTACATATTCTTCTTGACTGAACTCATATTTACATAATCGGGTTAGGTATTTGTATTGTGAAAGAGGAGGAAAAGAGAGAAAAAAATAATCAAATATTGTCTGTGTGTGTGCACAGTTAAGAGCCAAAGCACGCAGCACAACAGCGCAACCCTTTTTTGTCTCTTCCATCCATTTTTTTTTCTTCTTCTCTTTGCTTTTTTTTCTTTTCGTTTTTTGATCATGATAATGGCTGTTGTATACTACGTTATAGTAGTAGTAGTAATAATGATTATGATGATGATGATGATGATGGCAAAAAATGACTTTGAATTGGAACCCTCAGGGATCGTGAGGAGTGACACAAGATCAGCAGACGGAGATGCTTTTCACAGGAAAGGAGTTGTACAGACGGAGGTCGTGCGTGGAAACATCCCAGTGAAAAACGGAGTCGTTCATCTCATCAGTAAACCTCTCGTCGTAATTGACTCAACTGTTTTTGATACGATGGCGGTAAGTCAGTTTGTCATTTTGATTGCCTTAAATCGGTCTTAATAGGCATAATTACTGGATGGATGAGTTGGTGATGAGTTGAAAGAAGAGTTTAGCAAGCAAGGACTCTTGTCATGACTTGCCACAGATGAGATTTTTTTAAAGAGATGTACTCTAGCTGCTCTATTCATATACGTATTTATATATATACCTACACACACATACACCGTTATATAGGGCATCATTACTTTTCATGACTTGCCACAGATGAGATTTTTTTAAAGAGATGTACTCTAGCTGCTCTATTCATATACGTATTTATATATATACCTACACACACATACACCGTTATATAGGGCATCATTCGGTTACAGAAGAATTAATGCGTTATTTACTTTACTTTATTAGTATGAGGTTGATAATAATAATAATAATGTTGAAGATGATGGGCTACTGAAAAATCTTTATAGGGATTTTATACATGTTAACAGCTTTCTTTATGTAGAGATGATTGTCGGCGGCATCGAGTATGCAAACACTTAATCATGTGTTGTCGTACCATATATATGTTTTTTTCAGACTTCTCTGTTCTTTCATTTAAATATGTTAGTATAAATTACTCCACACACTCTACTACTACTAGACTTTTGCTTCACATTATTATTAAAAACTTTTCATGATTTCAGTATTAAGTTTTTTTTCTTTCTTTTTATAACTCTTCTTCTTCTTCAAATGGTAGCGTATTGTCCTTGTATATTTTTGTTTGTAGATTGTGATGCTGGAATTATGGTAAATAATATATTATCACTATATATATCTTCTATATATAATAATAATAATAGTGTTTTGTTTTTCTCATTCAACATACTATATTATATATATATGTACTTTATACTTACCTTGTTTTTTATGCAGTTGAGAAAAACGCTGAATATAAAGTTGCATGATCATATAATATTTTTGTTTATTAAAGAAAATATACGCTAAAGAATTTATTACAAGTTAACTTAATTTGCACAACTTTCATTGCCACTTTCTCTGTGCGAAAAAAAACAGAAAGAATGACCATGCAAATTTATTTTCAAAAATTTATCAAGTATCTTACATGAGCTTATTTACGAGTACTCTTCACATAGTCTAATAATAATAATATGATGATGATGATGATGACTAAGCTCTCTTGATACGGTTTTTTATGCAGGGTTTGTTGATGTGTTGTGAATGAATGCTATATTGTTATGTTGTGCATATTTAAATATATATAATATATATAATAATATATATAACTTTTATAATGTGATATAAAATGTGAAATAATTTGATGTGATAACAATAATGTGACAGTATAAAAAACAATATTCTGATACGGTTTTCCTTTTACATGATTGGCTGGAATTTGGTCTCTGAATTACCTTCTCTCTCTCTGTCTGTCTCTCTCTCTCTCTCGCTCTCTCTCTGTCTGTATCTCTGTCTCTGACTTCTACACTACTTCGTCTGTGCGTACGTTTGTTCGTTCGTACTACTTCTTCGGCGAAATATATAGGGCGAGAATTTATCTAATGCTGGCACTGTAAGTCACTAACTCATCTCCTTTCACTCTGTCGCACTTGATTTTACTACACACAATTAAAACATATACATTTATATAAACGCAAGTACAAACCGCCAATATAGTGCTAAACACACACAAAGCTATATATTATGTACACAACTTATATACACACTTACCTATATTATTAGATACCATTCACATAATTATTATTATTATTTTATTAAGCAATGTACTACTCTATAATAAACTTGCAAAAGAAGCATCAACATAAGTACCTAATCAAGCTTGAAACTTAGCACAATTTAAGTAATAATAAAAAATGTTTTACTGGTGCATATAAAAATTGATCAAAGTTGTTGCTGCTTTTGTTATTATGAGAAAAGCTGCCTTTAGAAAACCAGTTTAAATTTAACACGACATGACAATGTGTTTTTTAAAACCATAATACGACAATATTTAATATTTAATAGCAATCACGAATTTTTTTGAATATTTATATTTTTTGGTTTAATCTCAATCTCATATTTACTCTGCTTCAAAATACCACAAAAAGAAATAAATATTAATACGACTAAAAAACATAAACTCCAAGTGCAGCAAATATTTTGCGAAATTAAATGCATATAGATATATACTTAACAGCGTAGCACGACTTGCAACAATAACACAAAAGCTATATTTTTTATTACAATAGAGCAATATATTTTATCTTATATGCACAAACAGTTTCCTCCTCTCTCCCATAATTTGCCACTTTTTTTGCTTTCCCCTGATAGAAAAAATATAAATGTGCTCCGGTAAGTATAAAAATTATTTGCTGTATATCTATCCATCTATCTATCCATCTGTTATATGATAGAGGGCACGTAAATTTATGCGCATTTAATGAAACGTTTAAGCGTACGTTCGGCTTTTGACTTGGCTAAGAATGTACCTGAAAGAATGTTTGTATTTGTACATGTTCATGGCTGTTGTGTGGCTGGCTGTAAGAGAATGTAATTGTTTAATTGTGAATGACAAGCTAAATTACTATAAATGTGAATGAATGGAAGGAATAGAATTAAAGATGATGATGATACACACATGATGTATGTACGTATGTATATATATATATGTCCGTATGTATTTATAGAATTTCTAGTTAAATTGCCATTGTCAGTACTGAATGTAGTGAGTGGAATTTTAAATTCTTTGCATTCTCTATTCCAGTTTGCGTGAGCATGAAAACAAAACTTACACCCAATTTGGCAAAATATTTACTACAACTACTTGTACTAAGTACTTACCCATTTACCATTAAAAAATTATATATATTACAGTTACAATAATGCAATGCATTTATTTAATGTCGTTGTGTACCATTTAAGTGTATTATTATTTTGTTGTACCGTTTTGTCATTGTTCAATTACCAAAAACAATCCTATACAAACAATCATTATGAGTTTTATATATATATATTTATATATCTATATATATCCATTATTACCAAACAACTTGCTTGCCAAGAATAATCTTGTGTTGTGTCAAGTATAATGATATTACACTATATATTTATTATTATATATATATATATATCAAAATCATGTCAGCATTCAGGGACATGAATCATCAAAAAAACAATGCAATAATAATAATAATGTATAATATGTGCAAATATATGCAACACTCAATGCAAAGCAACTTGCAATTTTTTAACATTCTCAACGAACACCTTATAAGTTTCTTTGCGTTGTTTTTTTTCTGGAATAGAAAAAAAATTTTGGTTGAATTGTTCTAACATGGCCATGCTTTTATTTATATTATGCTTTTGAAGGACGAAAAAGAAAATGGACCCACCTACGAATTCTTTCGGTTGATAAAAGACTATGCGTCTGAAGAGGTGAAAAACCTAATGAGAAACCCGGGACCAGACGGAATCACCGTGTTTGTTCCAAGCAATGAGGTATATACATAAATATTATGTACTTTATTATGTATGTATTGGGTAGGTAATCTTTTTTTACGACATCCAGTTGCCAAATAAAATGCTGTACTCGTGTGTAATTCTCTATAGGCTCTGAGGTCCCCCACGCTAAACATCATCAGGTCAAATCGAACTCAATTGGATGAAATTCTAAAGCTTCACATAGTCTCACGAACCGTGACATCAGACAATATAACTGAGACAAATGAGGTGAGTTTTGGTCCTAATACCCATTTATGATTTCTCTTGGGCTGAGTGTCATTTCCTTCACGACTGCTCTAATCTTTTGACAAAATGAAAACTGAAAGCCATTTTTTATTACTACTACTACACCTACTACTACTACATACATACTACTATTACTACCAGGGGATAAAAGGAAAAAATAAGGTGAAAGCATTCCTATACAATCTTATGTAACCAAAGCCGTATAAGTTGAAAATGTAGACTTACACAAGTCAGTATACTAACGTGCAGTCAGTATACTAACGTGCAGTCAGTGTTGCATTTTACTGGTGACGCTGAAAGGAAAATTATTATTAATACTGGTGAAATTTCGTCTAACATTTACTTGATTGAGAAATGGAGAACATGAACTTGGTAGTGGTGACAAGTCTTTTTCTTTATTATGGCTTCCGAAAAGATTTGGATCGGAATTATAATGCTAATAATATAATAGAGCTGCTGGTGCTGCTGTGCTACACTAACAACCATAATACTAATAAGGTGTCGGGATTTTCTTTCTTGTTGTTTTCTCCGTGCTACAGCGAGCTCCTTTTCAGATTCAGACAGCACTCCGGACAAAGAAACTATTTTTCAACTACATCATTGGAGAAGATGGAAGACGAACCTTGTACGTTGAAGGTGGCGGTGTGAACGCTACAATTACCCAGCCTGATGTTGGTGCCACTAACGGTGTAATTCATATGATTGACCGCATTCTCGGCTACGCAGATCAGAACATTTTCGAGAAGCTGAAGACGGACCCAATGCTCCAGTATGAAATGATGATTACACAGTGCATTATAACATTATAGGCAGTAGTGCAATAATAAATTAAATTAGAGTGTTTGAACAACGTCTGTGGTTTCATGCAATTTTGCAGGAGAACATTTGAGCTATCCTCTCAAGATGACTTTAACGATCAATTCAAAGACTTAAACAGGAGATTCACCTTATTTGCACCGAGCAACCTGGCCTGGGAGAAGATTTACAGAATTGCCCCATCCGAATACAAAAAGCTGACCATGGGAAGTTTCGGATATCACGTTAGCCGGATTATTCAACGTCACACCATTGTCAACCGAGTGTACACTATTGAGCAACTCAGAGAACTCTCCACAAATGCTTCTGAACAAGCCTACCCTATCCAAGCCGTTCATGGTCTACTGAAAGTGGTTCATAGAGATGATGTAGACCGCAGTGGAAGAGATCGAAACCATCGTAAGTAGTAGATATTATATCTACCTATATGAAAGCGCGTGTTGGATGAATCTATCGATATACCATTATTATCATCATATCATGATGATGGTCAATGAATGTTTCAACATGATGATGATGCAAACATGCTTGTTTTGCATTTCTAGGTCTATATGGTTCGTCTCCACATAATCTTGATGGGGACTATTACTCGGCCTATGACTACACTGTCTCTTGGGCAAATGAAAGAGCTCAAGTTATCCGACCCAACATAATTTGTACTAATGGGATTATCCACATAATCGATACCGTGTTAATGAAACCTAATGACGTCACTGTGGCATACGCAGGCACAAGCGGTGCTAGTATGCCTTTACCAGGCACCTCTTCTATCTACGTCATTCCTTCCTTTAGCCTTCTGTTAGCTCTTTTAAATCGTTTCACTGGTTTCCTCTAATGCATAGTATAGGCTACCTCATATAAAGTTATTAAAAATATTAAGTCTATAATTCATTATTACATTACACATTATTATATTGACAAGAATTTTATTCCTCCACAAGTTTTACGTTATATATTTTAAACGCTGCTGATTTTATGATTGCTGTTGTTACATTAAACACACATAGTACTTTAGCCGTAAGGAAAATTAATAATGATTTAATATAATAAAAAAATGTCATTACTTTTATTTTAGAAAAAAATGTATAATCGGGCAAACCTACCTATTCTGTATTTTATTCTATAGAGAAATATGATTCCTATATTATGCATACCATGTTCACACAGCCAGTGTAAAAAACGTTGGATTATTATTAATGTCACAAAAAAAATATTTAAAAAACTTGTTGTTAATTATTGTGTAAATAGGGATGATATTATTATTATTATTATTATTACTTATTTTAAGTTTAATCAGTATTGTTATCATTATGTAAAAATGTCCATTTGTCTACGTCAAACATTGATGCTTTAATATGACAGTATCTAGTTATTGTATTGGTGTGTAACACTATATATATATGTTTTTTTGTGAAAAAAAATCCATCGTTATAATAGATGTATAGGTACAATACTATTATTTGATAGAATGTATAGGCTAAGAGCAATACTATTTTATATTGAGTCATTGTTGTTGTGTGTTTATACTAAAAGAATTCAAGCAAAATATGTATCTTGTTAAGTTTTAATTATATTTCACATACCATTAATAATAATAATAATAATAATAACAATAATGATAGACATAAGAGCAAAATAGTAGGTTGTACAATGCCAGGTAAAAAAACAGATCGATATATAAGTTTGTATTTATTGCTAGTAAAAAATGTAATAATATACGTTTGCTTTAGGAAAACGATGGAAAATGTCAAATGTGAAGGTATAAAAAACCAGTGCATTTCCTTAATAGTCTTTAAAACAATGTGCACGTTTATGGAAAAAGTATAATATATACATATATCTACATACACACACTTACTACTTATATTATAAAAAAACAAGATATCTTTCCATAATATTTCATTAGGATACAGAAACAGAAAACAGAAAATGTTCAAGCCAAAGACATCTATGTATCTACTTAATACACTTACAACTACTGCTGCTTTTGGATACTAAAAATGAAAAGAAAAATGATGATATCGATATATAATAGGGGATGAAGAAGTCTTCAAATTGCATCATCACAAAATAGTACATAGTTAATCCGTATAATAATAATAATAATAAAATACCACAGATTATTATGCTATTTTAGAAAGAGAAACAAAAAAAATTCAGCAAGAGAGAAAGCTTTATTTTCACCAAGAAATACTACTACTAG